>JAJOOR010034030.1:0-10394 GCA_036250505.1 Solanum acaule | reverse complement strand
GAACTCAATACTTGGAACTCAAGAACTTCAATGATACTACTCATTTCAAGAATGCTCAACTCAGAGGGTTCATGCGGAATTATGAGTATGAACTACTCAACTCAAGGACTCAAAGATACTTCTCATCTCAAGACTGTTCGACTTATAGGGTTCATGCGGAAGTATGGGCATGAACAATTCAACTCAAGGACTTCATGGGTAACATGTAATAGTCCCATGATTAGAAATATAATCTCAAAGGGGATTAGGAACTCAATACTCAAGACTTAGAACTTGAAGATACTACTCCTCTCAAACGTACTCAACTAATGGAGTTCATGCGGAAGTTATGGGCATGAACAACTCAACTCAAGGGTCAAAATATCAATATGGAACTCATGTATACGACTCTTCTCATTCTCTTACTTATTTACTCAAATCTTAGTTCAAATCAATAGTTGATCAAAAGGATTCACACTCGAACTCAAAGACTTTCTTGGACTCTACTCTTAACTCTCTCTTGAATATGAATTATTAATTCAAGAGTCATGGTTCATGATATGAAGAATCTAGGTGATAGTGTAGACTCATGAATACATTCTCCTCACTCTCATGCTCACTTACTTGAGTCTTGAAACAAGTTACTAGAAGTTGTAGTAGACTCCACAAACGGACTCAAAGGGACTTTCTTAGAATGTTCGAAAGAATTCTCAAAACTTAACTCTTAACTTTACCTTGAATTTGAATTATGAATTCAAGGCTATGATTCATGTTATGAATGATTTCTAGGTGTTTAGAAGCAGTTTAAAGTGTTTAGAATCAAATGGGAGTAAAGGTACCCTTTGATAGAACTTAAACGGACAAAACGATGAAGAACGGGTGGGGCAGGCGACCCTGGCGCTCTGAGTGGCGCGGGGAGCCAGCCCCTAAACTTCAGAGAAGTGGTTGGGGTGCTCTGGCTTGTGTGGGGCGCCAGGCCCCAACCCAGAAAACTTCGACGACTTTCTTTGCTCGTTTTCTCACCCTAACTCGCCTAAAATTGAATGGTTTCTTCCTCAATCACTTGGATTCGATTACTTAACATAATTACACTTTAATATACTAAATATAACACTCAAATCACTAAATTTAATCTCAAGAAATCATCAAAACCCTAACATAACAAGATTTAGAATGAACTTCAAAAACACCTATCAAGAATTCATCAAGAACTCTAATCTTTCAACTTCAAGAATGAAATTTCGCTGAAAATAACATGATTGGCGTGTGGGTGAACTAACCCAACACTATGGAAGCTTACATACCTCTTAGGGATCAAACCCATGGCGAAAATCTGCAACGACATGCAAGAATCTCGATGAACACTTGATCCTTTCCTCTTTTCTCTTCAAACCTTACTAAAAATGAATTAAATCTGATTGGGTAAGGAAAATACCAAAATACCCCTTACTATTTTCGGATAGCTTTCCTTAACTGGTAAACCTGACTTCAAAAGCGCTTATCTCACTCATCCGAACTCGAAACTGAGCAAACTCAGTGGAGTTGGAAAGATAATTCAAAGATATTTTCTACGGTATCTTGTAGCACACCTAACTCATCCTGTGCTAGGATTTATGGTCATTTGAAGTTGACCCAAAACTCATACTTAGCTTAACTTGCCAAATTTTCAGATTTTGCTATTTCTAATTTAGTTCTTTTTAAAACTCAAGGTGCTACATCTAGTGACCTTAACACTCAAGAAATTTTAAATTCCTTGGTAAAATCTCACTCACTACGAAGAACGGTTTGAGTCTTAGTTCAAAAATTTTTCTAGGGTGTTACCATATCTCCCCCTTGAGATCATTCATCCTCGAATGACGGTTGGACTGGGTATGGAATGGGGTTACTCTTACTAAGGTTTGAGTTTAATGGTATGCTCTTACTATATTCAAGCTTAACTGAAATCCTTAAGTTCGGGTTCTATACCTCGATAGGGAATCTCATCCCAAGATTATTACTCCTTACCACCACATTCAAGCTTAGTACTCCAACAACACCATGGACTCCTACTAACCAACTTCTTCAGAGCCAACTAAGGGCTCTCATTTAAATATTTCTCATAGTAAACCTCATCTTCCTCTTTTATAACCTTAGATGGAATTATCACACCATCATCATCACGATAAGGTCATTAACCTTGTTTTTTTAACATCACTCCACTACTAAAAGGACCTCTAAAAAGATATCCCCCAAACTCTTTGGAACTCATTACTATCTTACTCTCAAACACTTGACTTGATTTCTCATCTTATCATCTCCCCCTTAGGTTTAAAGCTGACACTTGAAAGCTATGGACCTATTCCATCAGCTCTAAACTGGTCTACGTCCTCTTTTACTCTAATACTTGGGAGAAGCTTATCTCATGACTACCGAACTCTCCATAAGCAGGTACTAAGACCTCTTTCTAATTACATACCCTCTCGATACTCCTTTTAATGCTTCTTGTTACTCTTGTGACTTAGCCACACTTCACTGCCCTTATCTAAAGGTTAGGGTCTCTCACTTGTACCACTCATATTTATTACAACTTATCACCTCAATTCCTTACCTACTCTATGTCAAGTCTTCTATATCAAATTATATCTAGAGTAACATCATCACTCTCATGTTGTCATTCTTTTGATCATGACACTCATTTCAAAATTCAAGCTTAATATTCATTACTAAACCCGAATATCAATATGATTGCTCGCCTCCTATTCTATACCTCATTACTTGATTAGTTATATAACCTTCTGAACATCATGACCCTATCAAACAAATCATAAGCCTAGCTTAGATCTATCACTTTATGAATACTCTTGCTCTTCTATTCAACACTTACACTTGGTCATTACCTACATAATGACACTTCATCACAAGCTCCTTTCTAGCTACAACACACTCTACCTCCTATGATGGAATCTTCACAACTCATCACTTCTTAGTCTACCCATAAAGGAAAACTATTCTTTAATAACTTACTGGGTGCATGACTATAGTAATATAGCTCTTCAAAACACTATCTCCCTTTCTTAATTCACTAAACCTCTGCGTACTTTTCGCTAACTATGGGCTCTTTCCCTACTACTACTCGTGATATCGTAACTCATGCTACCTTTTCGGGTGAAAATACTACCCAAGCTCTAAAAATACTTTCTCATAAGGATCTCAGCTGAAACAAGACTTATAGAAGAGAGTACAACTCTCTTTTAGCTCAAACACACGATTCACATGAATATCGGTGCATTCCTCTGAAACTGAACACTTAACTTACTTTGGGCTTCGCTCAAGCCCCTCTGGAGTCTCAGGACTTTCTCAGGATTCTTGCTAAGAACAAATCATCGATAAAGGACTGACTTTTCTTTTCAACCACCTCTAGTATGATGGGTAGTCGAATGGATTTGAGAAATGCATGAGTAAGAATAAAATCTCTATGACATAGCTCTATCACACGACTAAGAGTATGAAAGTAGGGAATTTTTTCTTAAATGTCTGTAGTCCCTCATTTATTTAAGTGGGGCCCTCACAACCATAAATAAGTTCCTACTGACACGACTTCATAGACATCATAGGACACTTGAACTCTGTGCTCTGATACCAAGTTTGTCACGACCCAAGCCTACACCCTGGACGTGGCCGGCACTCGAGAACCATTGCTGGTCCCTAAGTGAACCCTTATCCTGGCTGACTACAAGCGGAAGACTAACTCAAGCATACAAAAGCTTAAAACTAAATAAAATTCATTAAACTCAATTAAAAATCTTTAACTCAGATGAAAAACTTTGAATAAAAATACATTATTCAACTCGCCATAAAATAGGCAACTTAAGTCTTCAAAACATTTGACAAAATAAATGAACATACTTCTGAAACTCTACTGTCTATCTATGAAGCCTCTAACTGACAAAGATGGAAGTTGGGACAATACCTACGACATCCTGACAAAACTGAAAAGTAAATGAAATCCTCCGGAAGCAAGGAGGCTTACCATAACTAACTTGAACTCCATGTGGTATCAACGAAGCTATTTATGATCCTGAATATCTGAATCTGCATCATGAAAGGATGCAGGCCAAATGGCTCAGTACGTGGAATGTACGAGCATGCAAGGGGAATTCTAAAGCATAAACATAAGCTAGAACTTGATAAAAAGGGAAAAATACTTACCTCTTCTCAAACTTACTCAACTTAAGGAATACTCAAGGATACTCAAAACTACTCAAACTTACTCAACTCAGAAGTACTCAAGGATCAGATACTCAACTCAGTAACATGGTTCTTAACTTAGTGAAACTCAACAATAAGGTACTTGACACAATGAAGCACATATTAACTCAAGATACTCAACTCATGATACTCAAGGATAAAGCAATAGTAAAAGATGAAATATATAGAAAGCTTTTAAAACAATAGAAAACAACTCAGTGTATTGAAGAGTACAATAACAACTCAATTTATACATAATAAAATATAATATAACTCTGTGGGAGTTTCTCTAATCGACAACCACCACTATGAGCCTAAGTGATGATATATCATCTTGCCCACGCTGCCAGAATTGTCCTATACTTTGCCGTCATATAGGACTCTTTAACTAAGTGGATCCACTAGTCTCTGCTAAAAAGAACTAAGGAATTATGTAAAAAGTATGATCCTTTCTATCCATAATGGCTACATGGTTTATGGAGACATGAGTTAGCTGAACTCAAACTCGCTGCCATATCAATGCTCAATACTCCTGCCAAAATACTTAGCTCATATGTTTAAAAACATAACTTTTTCATTGATTTGAGATAATTACTCAAAAATCTTTCTCTTAAAAGAGATGGTACTCAAACTGCTCAAAACTCTTTTGGAAATCTTAGTTTCCTTCCATCTTAACATTTACTCTTGGGAATACTTAGTTCCCATATATCATTTTAAAGAAAATGAACTTTACTCTTATTCTTTACTCAACTCAAAGCTTAAGTCTTAAAACAAAGTTAAAACGTTTGTAAAAGACTTCTTAAAATATGGTTCGTGCCGAATTAAGGACGTGAACGACTCAATTCAAGGTTTTCAATAACCATAGATAGAACTCAATACTTGGAACTCAAGAACTTCAATGATACTACTCATTTCAAGAATGCTCAACTCAGAGGGTTCATGCGGAATTATGAGCATGAACTACTCAACTCAAGGACTCAAAGATACTTCTCATCTCAAGACTATTCGACTTATAGGGTTCATGCGGAAGTATGGACATGAACAATTCAACTCAAGGACATCATGGGTAACATGCAGTAGTCCCATGATTAGAAATATAATCTCAAAGGGGATTAGGAACTCAATACTCAAGACTTAGAACTTGAAGATACTACTCCTCTCAAACGTACTCAACTAATGGAGTTCATGCGGAAGTTATGGGCATGAACAACTCAACTCAAGGGTAAAAATATCAATATGGAACTCATGTATACGACTCTTCTCATTCTCTTACTTATTTACTCAAATCTTAGTTCAAATCAATAGTTGATCTCAAAGGATTCACACTCGAACTCAAAGACTTTCTTGGACTCTACTCTTAACTCTCTCTTGAATGTGAATTATTAATTCAAGAGTCATGGTTCATGATATGAAAAATCTAGGTGATAGTGTAGACTTATGAATACATTTTCCTCACTCTCATGCTGACTTACTTGATTCTTGAAACAAGTTACTAGAAGTTGTAGAATACTCCACAAACGGACTCAAAGGGACTTTCTTAGAATGTTCGAAAGAATTCTCAAAACTTATCTCTTAACTCCACCTTTAATTTGAATTATGAATTCAAGGCTATGATTCATGTTATGAATGATTTCTAGGTGTTTAGAAGTAGTTTAGACTGTTTAGAATCAATGGGTAGTAAAGGTACCCTTTGAAAGAACTCAAACAGACGAAACGATGAAGAACGGGTGGGGGAAGCCGACCCTGGCGCTCTGAGCGGTGCGGGGTGCCAGCCCCTAAACTTCTGAGAAGTTGTTGGGGCGCTCTGGCTGGCATGGGGCGCCATGCCCTAACCCAGTAAACATCGACGACTTTCTTTACTCGTTTTCTCACCCTAACTTGCCTAAAATCGAACAATTTCCTCCCCAATCACTTGGATTCGATTACTTAACATAATTACACTCTAATATACTCAAAACAATGCTCAAATCACTAAATTTCATCTCAATAAATCATCAAAACCCCAACACAACAAGATTTAGAATGAACTTCAAGAAAACCTGTCAAAAACTCATCAAGAACTCTAATATTTCAACTTCAATAATTAAATTTCGCTGAAAATAACATGAATGGTGTATGGGTGAACTAACCCAACATTGTGGAAGCGTACATACCTCTTAGGGATCAAACCCATGGCGAAAATCTGCAACAACACGCAAGAATCTGGACGAACGCTTGACCCTCTCCTCTTTTCTCTTCTTGAACTCTCAACTACAACCCTAGGCATAGATTTGGATTATAAAACTGAACCTAATAGGATTAGACGTTTAAAACCTTACTAAAAACGAATTAAATCTGATTGGGTAAGGAAAATACCAAAATACCCCTTACTATTTTCGGATAGCTTTCTTTAACTGGGAAACCTGACTTCAAAAGGGAATATCTCACTCATCCGAACTCGAAACTGAGCAAACTCCGTGGCGTTGGAAATATAATTCAAATATATTTTCTGCGGTATCTTTTAGCACACCTAACTCATCCTGTTCTAGAATTTATGGTCGTTTGAAGTTGACCCAAAACTCATACTTAGCTTAACTTGCCAAATTTTCAGATTTTACTATTTCTAATTTAGTTCTTTTTGGGACTCAAGGTGCTACATCTAGTGACCTTAACACTCAAGAAATTTTAAATTTCTTGGTAAAATCTCACTCACTACGAAGAACGGTTCGAGTCTTAGTTCAAAAAATATTCTGGGGTGTTACACATGCATCTAGGGATTGATGTTTCATGACATATGACTAAGAGTCTATGTGGTTTGTTACTTGTTGTTATGTACATTGTTCTATGTTAATGTATTGTAGTGAACTATTTACATTTATATCTTTGATTGGCCTTGTGATCCTACTGGTACATCATGATTTGTGTATTGATATTGCACCTGTTCTTTTCCTTGTTGAGTACAAGGCACCTTCCAGCGGCTGATCCGAGACCTCATTTAAGAGACACTTGATTCCAAATCTAAGGGTTAGCTACATTTTTCAAGCTACCATGTAATCCTCTAGTTTTCTTGTCCATCTTTTCGGACACAACATTAGACTTTGTCTTTATTTTTAGTATTTGGGATTGAATCCCTAGTTTTATTGTTTAGAGTTTTGGTATGATGACTTTCAGTTCTTAGGGGGTTGTTTTTTGAATTAATTGTCTTTGGACTATTAGATTGAGTTTATGGGGACTCAATCTTTTGGTTGTCTAAATTGTTATTTCCTATTTATTGATGAACTTGGTTTTATTTAAATGGTATTGGGTTGGTTTCGAGCACGTCTTTGATTCTCCCACCACGTGGCTTAGTATGGGTGTTAGTCATGACGATCTGGGTCATGAAAAACTTGGTATCAGATCTCTATGTTTGTTGATGTCGTCGTACAAAAACAAGTCTAGTAGAGTCCTACAAAATGGTACATGACTTTAGAAAGTTCTCTTTCTTTCTTACTTCGTGCTATGACTTGATTCTAATTGGTTTCTAGTGATCAAAATTGGTATCTAACTCTTCCACTCTTCTGATCGTTGATGGTTGACACTCAATATAATGGCACACGAGTAGTAGCTCCAGTGGCAGAGCAAACAACTACGCCCATAACTAATAGAGGTAGATGAAGAGGTAGGGGCAGAGTAAGGGCAACACCCACCATAGGTGGAGCTCAGGATGAAAATGTATGACGAAAAGCAACCCACCCCTACCCTAGGATCCTATGGAGGAAGAGGTTGAGATTGAGATTGAGGATGATATTGAACCAGAGGTTGCGACACAGACTGGATTGCAGGTCTTCCCTCTATGTACGCGGGGGATATTTTTCAAGTACTATCTTTTTTGAGTGGGTTGACAGGTACTAAAGTCATTCTCACGGTGCAGACTACTTAGATTCCGGTCATCCGGATTGTTGTTACTATTGTTCCTAAGATGGATGGGGACTTGGGCGCTGACTCTTTGTTCCGTGCATTGCTTAAATCTATGATGAATGGTACAAAATATGAGATGCTAAACAAGTTCTTGAAGCTTAAGCCTCCAATGGTTCATGGTTTTGAGGGTGAGGATGCGTTCGAGTTTATCTTGGATTGCTACAAGAGGCTTTATAAGTTGGGCATTGCGCAGTAGCATGGGGTTGAGTTTGTGACTTTCCAGCTTCAGGGTGAGGCAAAGCAGTGGTGGAGATATTTTGTGGAATTAGTATTAGGTTAGAATAATTAGGAAAAAGACACCGAAAAGGGGTGTCCTTACTTTCCAAGGCAAGAACCTTAACTTCTAGCTTACATGGATCCATTAGCTAATGTATATCTAAGATAATCATCCTATGGTGGCACATAGGTATGGATAAAGATATTGCTACTAGAAACCCGACCTCTAGCTACAAGAGAGCTTCCATCTCAGTATCCTCTCGGTGCTAAGCATAAATCCTATGGAATAGTCATAATTCTTTACTTGACTTATCTTTCATGGAAGGCACATCAAATAGCCAATCCAAGCTAGATTTCTTTAGAATAGCTCCTAAAACTTGATTCTAAGTTAGTTGAGAAAACCTTTCAACTCTTAAGAATCCTTATGTGAGAAAACCCTTTCACATCAACAATAACAACAACATATATGCTTTACTCTCAAAGCAATCTTAAATTATTTTCATCACTTTCATAAAGAACATGCATATCTTCATAAACTCTTCTTTCATAGCTAAAAGCCCACATTATATCATCATGACTTAGAAAACACGAGTTATGCATGGGTTCCTAGGGATTCATCTTAAAAACGTGGAATTATCTCAATTCATGCATAGTAACTCATAAAGCAATCAATTGAATCAACATTGAAAGCAACCCATGACATGGAAGAAATCATAGCTTCAATTGGAGATTTCTAACTTCAAAATTGGAGAATTTAGGAGTTCTATGGAGGAAAGAGCTCCATAGATGAAGATTATCATACCTTGATGCCAAGAGCTTACAATCAATGGTGAAATTGGAGACTTGACTTGAAACCCTAGTCTTCTTCTTCGAGCTTCTAGAGAGAAAATATTTGGAAGGATGAACTTGTTCTTCTTTTAGGAATTTAATAGAATGAATTCAATTTGGGAGTATTGGGGTTAAATACATTTATATAGGGTCTCTAATAGAAGGTAAAACGACATAGTATTGGGTTAGAATAATTAGGGAAAAGACCCAAATTAAAAGCCCTTAAAAAATAACTTCCGACCTCACCAATGACCAGACCTACGGTCCGTTGGTCAGACCACGGACCGTCTTGGTTGGTCGTGGGTGAGATCAAAGACGACTGATTTTTAGACTCCCAACGACAGACCCATGTACGATCCGTGGGTCCATCTACGGGCCATACATCTCGGTCGTGGGTCTCAACTTTTGACTCTGAAATTTCTCTAAGTCTGGGACTCTCCTACGAGACCTACTTATGACTTGTGGATAGGACAACAGGCCGTCCTGGTGAACCATCAAAAATTACTAGGACTAGACATTTCAACTCAACTTGGACTTGCCAATGATAGGGAAACCTACGGTCTGTGGTCCCACCAATGGACCTTCGGTAGTGTTGCTTCCAAATGCACATGCAAGTGTATGTGGCCGCGCAAGTAATATAGTGGCCCTAAAAGAGCCGGATTATATATCGAACCCAAAAGACTTGTCGATTAACTATTTACCAAATTATATTAATTCTAATTATTTATGCGTGCTGAAAGAATTTACCTTATTAGAATGCAATAATAAAAGATGTATACTAATGATTGGGAAAATTTCAGGGTTGTAGCTTACTAAGAATTCATGCAAATTACCTCAATTAATGGATGTCAATCAAATATCGAATCACTGATTACATGGTTAATTGTATGATCATGGTCTCCCGACCTCTAATCGCCTATGGTAATTGGTAGCCTAACTACATCGTTGAGTGGGGACAAACTAAACCAATTGCCAAGCATTACATTTTCATTCTGTCTATTAACCAAACAAGGTTTCTAGGTATATCCCTATCCTAGATACAAATCAATCCTTAACCAAGAGAAGGTCATTGATAGCATCCAAGGAAGCTCTACTCCATTGAAGGACAATGATGAAGCTTTAGAAACTCCAAGGAGGCCCATAACAAGATCTCAAACCAAGGAGTTCAATGATAAACTCAATGGGCTCCAATCGCTGATCCAAAGGTG
>JAJOOR010034029.1:0-12174 GCA_036250505.1 Solanum acaule | reverse complement strand
GCTAAAAGATATGACCATTTAAAGTTGACCCTTACAACTCACTAGTTCAAATGACTAGTTTCCGGACGTCACGGTCATTTCTCATCATTTCATCAAGTTCTCAACTCCAAACTCACATGTGAGGCTCTAGTTTCACTAGTTCGTTTTTAGGGTCGTTACAATATCCTAGACAAAAAATAAAATAAAATGAATTGACGAGCATAGATTCAATATTCTTTTTAGTAAGGTTACCCGAATTAACAGCGCAATAAATTTTCATCAGATTACCATATAATTCAGCTTGAGTTGGATAAGCAAAAGGAAACAATACTTCACATAAGGCCCTATGCAGCTATGCAACAACGACATTGCAAGGTAGGTAATATAGCAGGTTGCACGATACTATATGCATTAGCTAGAGAAGATAGTTCTTGTAAATTGCATAGGGCAGAGTAGCAGGGTCATAGCTATAGCTACCCCATGATGTCCAATTGGACACCCTTCGTTCCTGTGGTGTCCAATCGGAAAATTACGTTATATATGTGTATGCATAAATTCTACATATAAAGGATATATATTTAAAGTTGGATACCCTTGACAAAAGCTATGTCTTTGGTGTAGTGGTAATAGCACTACAACATTTTAGGCCTACGGCCACACTAAATCTGGACAACGTTTGTAAAGTGTTGCCTAAAATATTTTTGGGGACACTTTTAAAGCGTAGCCCAAGTTTTTAACTTTTAGCTTCGATAATATTGGCAACACTTGTAAAGTATTTTCTTTAATGGTATATGCTACATTTTATAAGCGTTGTTACAATATGATATAATTGGTATTTACATATATGACCACATTTTTAAAGTGTCATACATTACAAATGTGGCCTTAAAGTTTTCAATAAAATATTATATTCCCTCCAACATTTTTAACTCTCCCTTCAATTTTTATTGGGCAAAAAAAGTAATTCATAAAACATTAAAACTTTCTTTTTCCCAAATTGAAGAACACACTCTTCAGGCTTTTCTCTCCAAGTCTGAAGAACACGATTTCCAAATCATATTTCTTATGAAGAGCTGAAGAGTTGTTCCGTCATATTCTCGCTGAAGAGTTATTCCGTCATATTCTCGCTAAAGAGCTGTTCTCACCGAAGGTTACGCCTCGCAAAAAGATTTCTTGTTGAAAATTGAACAAAATGCTTCACTTGAGAAGATGGTGTCTTAAAGCTTCATCACATTGAAAGGATTTTGTTGGAATAGGATTTATCATGTAAGAAATTCTATTTTTGAAAGTCTAAATTTTAGCTTTAGGATTTTGATATTCTTGTGTTGTTGATACGATTTTTGTCGATTTTTGGGAGTCTAGTTCGTAGTTGTATTACCCACATCAGTTGATTCTTTGCCCTGAGCATTAATCACTAAATAAGTATAAATGGGCTAATTAGAGCTGATTTTTCACTTGAGAATTTCTTTTTGATTAGGGTTATAAGTTTATTAGGGCTGAAATCGTCCATGATAGTGTACGTTTCATGTAAATCTTATAAGTATTATATTTTTGTTGCTTCAACTTTATTAGTTTCTAGAATCTTATATGTCATGCTTTCCATTTTATTTAGATTTTAGGCTGCAGTGATTAAGTTAGCCATATCCTCTATTTGTTAGTAAACTTTGGATAGCTTGTTCTAACTTGCATATCAGTAAATGAATGGCTAAGCATTCTATTGTGCATGTGAGTTTATTTTCTCAAATCCTTGGCAGTTTGTTGTTATCATTTTTTAACTTGTTATCTGCCGAAGTTTTTGGTGGTATCATGTTATTAGGGTCGCTATTATTGAGTTTTCTTTACTAGCTTTAAGACGTCATAGTTTTGTTACTTTAAAAATATTATTTACTATGATTTGAACTCTTTACGTGATTATAATTAGGTTGTTGGTTTGACTTGATTTTATTCTTGCTTAGGTTCTTATCTTATTCTCTTTTTCTTACGCATGAACACTCTCCCGTTGAGTTCACTTTGGACTCGAAAGGATACACTTTATTTTTAATTTGACCAATTGAGATATCAGGAAACAATATTCTAAATTTCTTCATTCGAAGTGAATTCTTAGCCTATTTCTGTATTCTTTCTAGATTCAAAGACTAACCACAAAATCACAAAGCCTTCCCCCAGGGAAAGCCTAATAAGACTCATTCTAATACTTGAGTTCAAGCTCCCACTTCGACTTCTGCATCCCGTCCATATTTGGGCTATGATTGTACTATCAAGTCTTAAGACTGATGGTACATTCAACCAAGAACTCTTGCATATTCTCTTCTTGAGTCAATCCCCAATACAGTGAAAAGGAAGCTAATATTATTGACTAGAAGAGATTCTATATGTAAGAAACAAGGATACCATAACAGTCAAGACTAAGTTACTAAGATAGTAGGCTTACCTCAGGTTTGTCTACATTTTTTGCATCTGAATGTAGTTTATGCTATTACTACTGCTTGTTAAGTTGGATGATTGTTTAAAGCTTCTTTATGAAATAGCACATATGTGGACTAATAGATTATTTCAAATCAGACCTTCATTCAGATGTAATGGGTCAGCCATTCAAGTATAGTTTATATCTTTGTCTTTGAATTTAGATGAATTCTAACTAGTGTATGTAGTATCAAATGTCCTCTTGAGAGAAGTGATTCAAAATGAACCATGTCTTTGTTATGAAGGATTAGAAGTGATTAAAACTGGGTAAACAAGATAACTCAGTTGGTTATTTTTAATCAAGAGAGTTTTGAATCCTTGTTCTTGCTTGTGTTGATTTTCTTTGAAAGTTAAATGGTTTTGTTTGAACAAAAATGTTATCTTGATTAACTTTAGCCTTTTCTATTCTACATGTGAAAGTTAAATGATGTTGTTCCAACTTGCCTGCTTTAGATCTGATTTCAACTTTACCCTTAAAATCTGATTCAACTTGCCTGCAAGATCATGTTAACAGTTTGTCTTCCTAATTTTAGAACTTGAAAGGCTACATAACACTTGAAGTAAAATCAATGAACTTTTTTTAAAATCAGGTATCCAGTAAACCTTATCACAGGACTCTGTTACGCCTTGAACACTTCTAGAATCTTGAAAAATTTCGCAACTTCTTCTTATTCACAGTCCTTCTATAAGTAATATTTCACCCTTTAGGATCCCAGATTATAACTAATCTTGCTTTAGGTCAGGAATAACTTAGAATGAATAAACTCTACGAAATTTTAAGCTTTTTGGTGTGATCGACTATCTATTATAGGATCATTGTAATGTTTGCTTGAATGTTTAAACATGGTAGTAGATGTTTGATACTTCTCTGATTGGGTGTGCACAAGAATGAGATTTTAAAATTTTGGACTTAGTTTTAAAAAGCTCTAAAAGATTTTCACACTATATTGTACTTTTGATCTTCTAAATAAAGTGTTTGAACTTCTTTAAAATGTTGTTTACAACTTGAACCTGCTTCTGGATAAAATTTCTTAATCTTGATTAGTTCATTTAAATTCCTTGAGAGACGGTGAAAGTTAGCTAAAGCTTGACCATTTGTATGACTATGTTCATTTTTCTTGAATATGTTGAATTCCCTATGATTCTTATTATTCTTAGGATGGTTTGATTGTCAACCTTTTTTTTCTTTTGTTAAAACTTCTATTTGACTAAGGTTGTTAATTTTATGTGGTTAGATAACACTTGGAAGTAAATTATGTAAAGGAAAGTAGCATGAGCTACAAAATTAAGGAAATTGAAATAAGTTTTGAGCACCAAGCGAGTCATCGGTCCAAGGAAAGAAAGGGGGCCGCCTTTGAAAAAAAAAAGATTGAACGGGTTCTCGATGCCCTACCTGAAGCCCCATCGCAGGGTCCCCATTTTCCTCTACCCGAAATCATTCATCTCACTAAAGTGTATAACTTATTAGTTTCCTATGTAAACCGTGCAAAATGAAATTGGTGATGAGTATTTAAATTCACTCACAAAGCTTTAACTTTTAATCATTTGAATTCCATTTGTTTACTTTCTTTCTTAATTGTGTCTATTCTATTAATTTTACTTATTTTTTCTTGGAAGTATAATCAACATTCAAAAATATTTGTGGAGGATTCAAGGTTTGATTTGGCATAGCACAAGTGCCATGACTAAGTAAGAAACTTTTATCATCTCATAACACATAATTTTGATAACTTACTCGTGACTTTTAAAACTTATTTGTGAAGTAGTTAATGATTTGATGATTGTTATTGAAAGATCAAATATTAGTATCTTCTTCTAAGAATTCAAATCTCTCATCCAAGGATTGGATGGATTTAGCAAGGTATAGCAAAGAGTATATTGATGGTGTTGAATCATTCCTAGATTTTGCTTACTCTTATGGACATCTTCAAGGAAAGGAAATTTAGTGTCCATGTGCAGAATGTTGTAATATTCGTTGGACTCGAAGGAATGTAGTGTATGACCATCTAATATTCCATGAATTTGTTAAAGATTATTCTAGATGGATCAATCACGTGGAATGAGATATCAAGTTGAATGTTGACGATGATATGGATTACTCGCGTGATGATATTGATGGGTTGTTGAATGATAAATTTAGAGATGTTGCACGGGTTGAATGAGTTTATGATGGTCTAAATGAAGATGCCAAGAAATTATATAACTTAGTTGAAGAGGCAAGCCAAGAATTATATCCTGGTTGTACATGATTCTCTAAATTATCCTTCACACTTCGTTTATATTTGTTGAAGTGTCTACATGGATGGAACAATGAATCATTCACTTCTCTTTTAGAGTTATTATAAGAGGCGATGCATGTGATGAACATTTCGCCGTCTTACAATAAAATCAAGTCTATGGTTAAGAATCTCGATTTTGATTATGAGAAAATTGATGCATTCCCAATGATTGCATGTTGTTCAGGAATGATCATAAGGATGATGAATTTTGTCATACTTGTGGAGCTTCACGATATATTAAATCTCCTGAAGTTGATAGTGAGCTTGAACCTTCAAAAAAACCACATCGAGTTTTAGCAAAGATTTTGAGACACTTTCCATTAATTCCTAGACTCAAAAGGCAATTTATGTATTTAAAGACGACAAATTCTTTGAGGTGGCATAACGAGGAGCGTTCTAAAAATGAAAAGTTAAGGCATCCCCGCTAATGGTCTAGCATGGAAAGATTTTGATAGGTTGCATCCAGATTTAGCACTAGATTCTCGCAATGTGAGACTTGGCTTGTTAACTGATGGTTCAATACATTTTGAACCATGAGTATATCACATAACACTTGGCTTGAATGTGCATGAAATCTGAATATTGTATCCTTTTTTTACTTATACCTGGGTCGCAATCACTTGGAAACGACATTGATATTTACTTACAACCATTGATAGATGAGTTGAAATTGTTGTGGGATTCTGGGGTTGAAACATATGATGCTTCAAGAAATACTTTTCAAATGCGGGCAACTCTTATTTGGACAATCAATGACTTTCCTGCATATGCTATGTTAGCTGGTTGGAGTACAAAAGGAAAGTTTGCTTGCCCTTGTTATAACTATGGCACTAATTTTGTTATCTTAACCCAAGTCAAAAAATATGTTATATGGATCATCGTATTTTTCTACCCTTGGATCATCCATGGAGATCTAACAAAAGATCTTTCAATGGAAAAATTAAATTTAAGCCTCCTCCACCTTTATTAAAGGGAACTGATGTGCTTAATAACTTACAAGATTTTGAAAATGTGTTTGGAAAGAAGAGAAGGAGATCAAATGATGGCCCATGGAAAAAAAGGCCAATTTTTTTTTGAATTACCTTATTGGCAGCACAACTTGTTATGCCACAACCTTGATGTAATGCACATAGAGAAGAACATAGTTGATAGCACACTTGAAACTCTTTTGAATATTTCTGGCAAAACAAAGGATCATGCAAAAGCCCGATATGATTTGAAAGATATGGGAATAAGAAAGAACCTTCATCCAAAAGATATAGAAGATAATAAGAGAACAAAGCTTGCAAAAGCGTGCTTCTCAATGACAAATAGAGAAAAAAAAATATTTTGTGGATTTTTAAAGACAGCCAAGCTATCTGATGGTAGTGTCTCCAATATATCTAGGTGTGTGCAATTGGATGAAAGAAAATTGTCTGGTTATAAAATTCATGATGCTCATTTCATGTTACATTACTTGCTTCCAATACCAATTTAAAACATTTTTCCTGATCATGTGGCTATTGCTTTGACTCGTCTTAGTTCTTTCTTCTGTCGTTTGTGTCTAAAAGTAATCACATTGGAGGAACTGAATTGCTTAAAAGTAGAGATCATAGAAACAATAAATCAGTTTGAATGAATTTTTCCTCCTACATTTTTGATTTAATGATTCATTTGCCTATTCATTTGGCGAATGAAGTGAGATTAGGAGGTCCAGTTCAAAATCGATGGATGTATTCCACTGAAAGAGAAATGAATGCATTCAAATCATACACCCGCAACAAACGTTATCCAGAAGGTTGCATAGCAGAGACACGAGTGGGAATAAATTGTATGAATTTATTCTCTAAATATCTGCATGAGGTGTGCATACCAAATTTAACAGAAGAGCTCGAAACAATGATGAAACCCAAGTGATGCAGAAATTGTGAGTTTGTTTCCTAACAAAGGAGTTCCTTTAGGAGCAAAGAAAACTGATCCATTCATTTTAGATAACAAGTCACTAAGTCAGGCACATGCATACTTATAGGGAAATTGTGACGAGGTTCAAGAATATACTATGTTCCTTAATTTGAATATAGTATTCTTTTTGTATAATTAATTTTTAACTTATTTTATTTATTATTTTAACAAAAAAAAATACATGTTGTGTAGAGAGCATGAGCAAAAGGTTAATAATCAGCCACGAAGATTTAAATGGAGCAAGGCCAAGAATCATTGTCAAAACTTCTCTCAATGATTTGAAACTCATGCTTTGCAAGAGGATGTGCCTGATTTGATAAAACAATTGTCTAGAGGACCAAATTCTATTGTAAAAAAGATATTCTGGGTATCTCATCAATGGATATAGATTCCATATTAGGCAGCGTGATGCAAGACATAAAATATTTCAGACAACACTTTACAAGCGTTGTTCAAATTTAGTGTGGCCGTAGGCCTAAAATGTTGTAGTGTTAGCACCATGTTTACATTAAAACCACCAAAGCAACCCACATGTTATCAAAAAGCATAAAAACAACATAACATAAACAAAGATAAACCACCAATATAGCAACTTGTTATTAAAAAGTAGAAAGAAAGTATAACGTAGACATAGATGAAAGACATTACTTCAAACCATAGTCATTCAAGTAATGCAATTGTGATATAATGATTATCATTAATAAAACAAGCTCAAAAGTGCAACCGTTAAAATTGGGTTTCTACACAATGTAAGGAAATAGAAAGCATACACACAAATCTCCTAACTGTTAGAAGAAAGTAGGAAATATAATTGAAGAAGAAGATGACTTTGAGGAGTGAAAAATCACTTATCTTAAAGTGATATTGCCCGTATACGTAGTGGAGAAAATATAAACAATTTCATTCAGGATACAACAAAGTGCTTGCATGTACTTGCAAATATTTTCTTATGCTACTTCTTGAGAGTCCTCATATTTATAGAACTTAAGAGATAAATTTTCATAATAGTCATGTTCTTTTATGAATAAGTGATTTTTCATAACAATCATGTTCTTTCATGAACATATGTGTCTGTTCAATTTAAAACTTCTATACATATTATTACAAAAATCCAACGCTAACAACATAAACAAAGTATTTAACTGAAATCAAAATATGACAAAGTGTTTAGTAACTAAAATTTGAATAATTTCTGGAGTTGCTCCTCTGTCATCTTTAGCCATCCTTTAGTGCTTCTTTTCGTCCTCTATTTTTCGTAGAAGAACTCTATGTTTGTGTCGATAAGTAGTTTTCTTTTTCAATTATTTCATTTCCGTAGCTTTTGTTATTTTCTTGAGTCCAGAGTCAAATGGGAAAAAAAATTACCAAAAATTTCAAAATGGCACATCAATTTTTTTTTTAAACCAAAAGGGCAAAATTGCTCATGACGAAGCGATTTCCCTTTGACACAATATGAACGCCGTTACTCCATTAAAAATAAAAATCTTTGAAAGACAAGATCTTTTTTTATGGTTGACACCTCCCTCTACTCCCCTTGAAAGAGGGAAGGGGTTCAAAACTTTTTTATTTCACTAAAATCGCTGCTATGGCAGCGTTTTAAAAAGAAAAAAAATTAAAAAAAAAATTCATGAAAAACGTTGCTTTGGCATTTTTTTTATTTTTTATAATCGCTGCCTTGGCAGCGTTTTTTTTAAAAATATCTACTCCCTTATTCTTTATAGAGGAATTCCCTAAATTCAAATAAGATCTTTCTCCGCTCCATTAAAAGCCTAATTGAGACAAATCAACTCTTACTGTTCTCCGGTCTTTGCTCTTGAAGATCCGCTCTTGAGAACCTCTATCTCTTTCTTCAAAGCCTCATTCGAAGCCTGTCAGTCTTACATACAGTATATTACCCGCAAGTTCATCTTCTTTGATAGGATATTAGATTAGTCAGCAATCCAAGTTCCAGCTGGTTCTTAGGATTTGGTCTATTCCATACATTTAACTAAGAATAAGAACAAAGGATTTCAAAATTTGAAAAAAAAATCAAGTCATCAACGGAAAGAGAGGGATTCGAACCCTCGGTACGATTAACTCGTACAACGGATTACCTAAATTTGATTTAATGAATTTAATGAATAGATTCAAATATTTAGAATAAATAGATATAGAGTGGGTAGCGGGAATCAAACCCGCATCGTTCGCTTGGAAGGCTAGGGGTTATAGTCGACGTCGATTCATTATTTTTAACGTCTCTAATTCAAAACCGAACATGAAACTGCCTTGGCAGCTTTTTTATTAATTTTTTTTGAAAATTGCTGCCTTGGCGGCGATTTGTTTTTAAAAATATTTTTTATAAAAAATCGCTGACAAGATAGCGAAATCCCCCCACCAAATGTTTTTTTTTAATATCGCTTCTGATACAACGATTTCATAAACAAAAAATGTCTAATATATTCATGATCATTATTTGGATTGAATTCATGTGCCGGATTACAATATGGGAGAGCCTAGCAATGCTTCCATGCACTTGATTAATTTGAATCCGAATGATTCTTTTTTAAATAAGATTTTCAATTCTTTTTTTTTTAATTCAAAAAGAAAAAAATAAATAAAAAAGCTGTCAAGGCAACTATTTTCAAAAGAAAAAATATTTTTAATAAAAACGCTGCCAAGGCAGCGATTTTCAAAATTTTATTTTTTTTAATAAAAAAACTGCCAAAGCAGTGATTTTCATGATTTTTTTTTTATTAAAATGCTATCATAGCAGTGATTTTAGTGAAAAAAGAAAAAAAAGTTTTGGACAAAATTGTTGCTAGAGCAACGATTTTTATTTTTAATGGAGTAACAGCGTCAATATTGTGTTAGTGAGAAATTGCTTCGTCAGGAGAGATTTTTCCCTTTTGGTTTTAAAAAAAATTGATGTACCGTTTTAAAATTTTTGGCAATTTTTTTTTACCCTTTTGGCTCCGGACTCTTATTTTCTCTAATCCAAGTTTTGATGGATTTTTCAAGAGAGAACAATTTTTTTTTTAGCATTTATTCTCATTATCCAAATAATTGAAGTTATATCACTTGTTCCTGTTACTTTAACCCCCTCATATTTTTCAAGTAAATTTACTTTGCTTAGCATCTCTGATTTTTTGTTCTTCAATTTGTCGTTGCTCAACTTGTAATCTTTTTTCAAAGCTTTTACCTCATTTTTGTATCCGTCACATGCCTCTTTCTCAACACTTGAATCCAAGTTCTTGTTCTTTTGTTTCTGATAGTTGATTTTGGAGTTGAGAAGACCTATCTTCTTTATTTGCAGATGGACCAATTCATTTTGACATTTCACGTGCATTACACAACACAAAACTATGCCAATTTGTATATTAGGCCAACCAGACATCAAAAAATTGTGTTTCGAATTGACATTTAGAAGCTTGTGGAGTTCTTTTTAGAATTCGAGTATGAACAAAAGTTTTTCTATGGTAAAGGAAGGAAACGCCGGAGAACCAGAAGCTCCCTCTTGCTTTTTTAAATTTTACCAGTTCTGTTGAATTGCACATACATCTCTGTTAATTTGTATCAAATGTTCTATACAATATCAACTGATATATTAAATAATAAAAATAGAATTAAAGTATATCGAAAATACAAGTTATATGAGTTAGTTTAACTCGGCACTGAGTTTAAGAAATAAAGAAAGACTTTTGAAATTTATGGTCTAAAATAAGTGATAGATATTTGTGTGACTATATATAAATTATTTTATTAAGGATAAATGAGTATTTTAAAGTTAAATTGTTACTTAATATAAAAATGTGTCATTATTTTTGGGACTGACAAACAAGGAAAGTAAGTCATATAAATGGAGACTGAGAGAGTATTATATTTTAATCACCTAGCAGTTGTATTCAGAATGAATTTAATAACTGGAGAGTTGAAATATAAATTAGGGTAGTTTTGATACTATTTAGGGAAAAGAGACTGTTATACCCTCAACTTTGTCATTTAGAGTTGATATATATCTCGTTATGAAAGTGACTAATATATATTTATATTGTTATACAAATGGCTCACATATATCCTTTTTCTCTAACGGAAGTGGAAAAATTAATTTAAATTTAATTTTTAATTATTTAAAAAAATAATATAATCGCATATGGGTATATTTAATCCTCCTCACACATTTTTTTTGACTTTTTTTTGTCTCAACGAGTAATTTTAGTTTATTATTTTGATGATCACATTTATTTATGTTTCACTAATTTTCTTGTAAAATTTATTATAGATGACCCATTTTTTTTTCAAATACAAAAACTAAATAACAATATAGTCGGAAAAAATAGTTTTAAATTATAATTTAGTCAAAAAAAATAGTTTTAATCTTTTTTCTACGCTAAGGACTGAAAGAAAAAAATAAAATAAGAATAAGAAACTCAAATAATGATAATCAAAGACGTCAAAAAATAATTTATGTATAAAAAAGATTAAAATATATCTTAAACTTTGCTAGAAGGATATCGATCATATATACTCCTACATGAATTTTTTTAACAATAAAAGTCAAAAATATAAATTTAAACTTATTTCACTTCCGTTAAATGAAAGGTATATATGTGAGTTCATTTTATAATTGTAGGGTATATGTGAGCCGTTTATATATGAGTCACTTTTATAACAAGTGACATATCAACTCCAAATGACAAAGTTGAGAGGTATATCAGACCCTTTTTCCCTACTATTTATAATAGTTACATTATATTATACATGCATATATGTTACTCGTGTTTTAAAAAATACAATACTTCTTTAAAAAAAAATTATTTTAGAATATTTCACACAATTTTTATATTAAATAGAATAACTAAATCATTCGGTGCAAACATATGATCCAATTATCATATTGCACCTGCAAAACTTTTCATTTTGTATTAACTAGAACCTTATAAATACAAATATCTAAAAAGTCAGACAAAATTTATAAAATAAAAGTAAAAAATTATAACTATAAAAATGCTTAAATTAATTATAAAATGCATAGATATCGATCATTACTGTGAAAATATGAACTATCAACTTAGCTCAAGCTGTTCATCAATGGAGATCTATATTCTAGAGAGAATTACAGAAGAGTACATTTGGAAATGTAAATTGTATTGATCTGGAAAAGAAACGTTATGTGTACAATGTATATAAAGGAAAAAATGTTGAACTAATTTCCTAACTAACTACTTTTACAGCTGGACAATTAACCACAATTCTAACTAACTGTAACAATATTAACAACCCAAAATGCCATGTGCCAATACTCCCCCTCAAGCTGGAGGGTGTAAAATGTTGAACACTCCTAGCTTGTTCATCAAATAGAAATGTTGCACCTTACTTAGCCCTTTAGTCAATAAATCTGCTTCTTGTTCTTCAGTTCTCACAAACATTGTTTTGATCATTCCATTCTTAATTTTGTCCCGGATAAAATGACAATCAATCTCTATGTGTTTCGTTCTTTCATGAAATATTGGATTAGATGCAATCTGTAGAGCAG
>JAJOOR010034028.1:0-12086 GCA_036250505.1 Solanum acaule | reverse complement strand
CTCCAATAAATATGAGTTTTGTACTTCAAAAGAATGAAGGCAAAAGCGACTCACAATTGGATTATGCTAGAGTATTGAGAAGTATGATATATATCATAAAGTATACGCGATCAGATATAGCATGTGCTATTAGTAAACTGAGTCGGTTCACAAGTAATCTCAATTAAACTCATTGGATGACAATGAAAAGAGTTTTGGAGTATTTAAAACATACTTAAAATTATTGATTTGCATTATAACTAACATTCAATAGTATTGAAAGAATATATTGATGCAAATTGAATCACCAGGTCAAATGAAATAAAATCCACGAGTAGATTTGTATTTACTCTTGGTGGAGGAGCAGTCTCTTGGAAATCTTCCAAACAGAAATGTATCGCTCGCTCTACTATAAAATCTGAGTTTATCACTCTAGATAAGGTCGGTGAAGAAGTTGAATGACTCCAAAACTTCTTGAAAGATTTTTGGCCCAAACCTTTTAGCTCCAATATGCATACACTGTGAGAGTTAATTTGCAATAGGTAGGGGATGGAGCATGATGTATAACGGAAAGTCTCGTCATATATGACGTAGACATAATATCGTTAGAGAACTACTCTCTAGTGGATTATCATAATTGACTATGTAAAGTCAAAGGATAATGTGTCGGATCCACTTATAAAAGGCCTAACTAGAGAGGGAGTTGATAGATTATCAAAGGGAATGGGACTATGGCCGAGAACAAGTCATTGTGGCAGTAACTCTACCTAGAAGACTGGAGATCCCAAGATCTAGGTTCAAGGAGATCAAACAAAGTCATTGATGATGGTTCAACATTGTTAAAATATTTTTGATGGTCCATTCTCATGATAAGACAATGTTCAGTAACAAGGATAAAGGCATTAGGACTTTTTAATGGTTTCTAAGTTTGATACAGGGTATATCAAATGGTGTATCTACGGGATAACACATTTAGAAATCACCTATGTAAGTGTGAAGTGTAAGCCGCTTCAAGGAGAATCCGGTAAGGCTAGTTTTCTACGCACTTATAAACCAAGACGTGTTCATGGCTGAAACGAACAAACCAATGAGAACCAAAAACAGTTCAAGGGTTAATTGTGTGACTTATGTTGTCTAGGTATACACCAAAGTTCGACGGTTCAAAGATATCAAATCTATCGATTGACCGAATATATCCGATATATGTTCACTATGGAAAGTTCAAAGGGAAACCCACTTATCCAAATGCAATTAATCCTTACTTACGAATCACACAGTTTTTTATGCATATATGTTTTAACAATAGTCATTCCCTATTCATGTGGGGGATTGTTGGGTTTTAAAGGTGTGAACAGGAAATGAAGGGTTGTGACTCTCCTGAAGGGTTGTGACTTTTATGAAAGGTTGTGTCCTTTCTAAAGTGTTGTGACCATTTGAAGGTTGTGCCTTTTCCAAAATGTTGTGACCTTTCTGAAAGGTTGTCTTCTTTCCAAAGGGCTGTGACATTTACCCTTTGTTGACTATAAATAGAGAGGCTTTCTCTCATTTTTCTGCATCGAATTTTTCCCTTCTTTTGCATACATTTCTTACAAAACAAAATCGATCGATCGTGTCTGTGTCTGTAATTCGTTGCTGTCATTTTGAGTTCGTTGAAATTATCGAAGTTTGAGGTACCGCTACTTCTTTAATGGTTAATCCGTTTTATCTTGGGAGAATTAATCTGCAACATCGGGTACTTGAGGGGATTAAATTTCTTAAGGACACACAGTGGGTTCTGTGGACTCGGATAGTTCTTTGTGTTTTTCGTTTCATCTTTTATTATTTCTGGTTTGCTAATCTGAATACAGGAGATAACACTTTATGGACAAAGTTCTTTTATATATCAATGCCATAAGAGCGGCTCTGACTCGAACACCAATCCGGTTAGCTCCAAAGTACCATTGCCTTTGGGACAGTGAATCTACTGTTTTGGCAAAGAAGAAGATGAAGGCTAAGACCATTCCTTCTTGCCAATTGGACTCATCTCTCTTTTCAGACAAAAAATTCACAAAGCTTGTTATCAGCAAAGGACCAATATAGGAAGCAATTGCGTTGACTCCTACATAAGCAAACAGAAGCATGAAAATAGTTTGATAAGCATAGTCGAGGTTCGTACAATCTGAACCATAATCAAGAATTACCTGCAAAAACATAGGCAAGTGATGTCCAAATCATATGTCGTAAGGCATGAGGGATGAAGAAAGTAGAAGTATTCTTTTCGCGAAGCGCGTCTTCCAACAAAGATGAAGCTTTATTAGAAGTCTCAGTATGAGGAATTGAAGGTATATGCTCTACTCTGAGCTTTTCCTCATGACCCTTCTTGAATAGTGGATTAAGCCACCTAAATGTGATTAGGCTCCAACTACTAGCACTAGAAAATGCATCATCATGTGTATTTACCTCATCTTTTTGAAGGAATGGCTGTTCAGTTTCACTGTATTTTGGCTGGTACTGGCATGGCATTGAAACATAGAAGAATTGACAATGGTAGGGAAGCAAAATCAATTATATTTGCCTTGGGAAGAAAATGTGAGGCTTTTGTATATTTATTACTCCCTCCATCCCATTTTATGTGGCACAATTTCCTTTTTGGTCAGTTCCAAAAAGAATGTCACATTTCCTTATATGGTAAATATTTAAACGTACAATTCCTCTTTTACCCTTGTTGGTCCACTTAATCTTAAAAATAATATTCCAATACATTTATGAGGAGAGAGAAAAGTGAGTCTACTTTTTAAAGGGCAATTTGGTAAACATTTCAAAGTCTTCATTTATTTCTTAAACTCCGTGCCCGATCAAATGTTGCCACATAAAATGAGACGGAGTGAGTATAATGTTTGAGAAGATGAAATGAGACTAAAATTATCTCAAAAATACTAGATTATAATGTACAATTGGAAAAGTAGAAATATAATATAAAGAAGAAAGCCCCTCTGAACAGTGATGTTATTATGGATACAATTCTATTTTAAGTAATAGTTACTATTATAGTAAGTAAAGATTATTATAGTAACAAGTGCCTTTCCTTGTGAAGTTATTGTTATAATTGATACATCTAAATACATCCACTTTTATTTGTCACTTATTCTTAAAATGGATTTTCATTTCAACTTGTCACTTTTACCTATGAAGAAAAAAACAGTTATTTTTTTCATTATTTTACCCTCAGCATTAAATATTTATTTTCCAAATCATTTTTCAAGATCTAAATAAACATCATTTAATAGGAATAGTTTGATAAAATATTTATATCAATAATTATTTTTTTAATGGATGTGTCAAGTCAAAGAGTGACAACTAAAAATAAACGGAGAGAGTACAATTTTTTCCTTAAATGTACTTAAAATTTAGAATGATTTGCGGTTAGCACCCGTAATATATGCGTTCTATTGTAACTTACGACTTATTCTATGATTTTTAATGATTTGCACCCTAGTCTCCTTTGGTTTTTGTGAAATCATACAAAATCTCCTTTTTCAATTATTTACCGGGAATAAAATAGAAAAATTACATATATAAAAAAACAAAAACAAAAAACTGCACGCTTGATACCCTGGTTACCTCAACTACACCCACGTCCTTGCAAAGTGGGTAAACAATGCAAGGGGCCCAATAAGTCACAAATGGGCTTTCTAGTAATGGGCTTAGGATTTTTGTCTTTTGAGTCGGTGGAATTGGGCCCTATAGTATCGAAAAAATGACACAACACGACAACCTATAGTCTAAGAGCATGTTTGGATTGATTTTTCAAAAAAATAGCTTTTAAGTAAAAAATAAAAAGTCAAACATAAATAACTTTTAAGTTAAAAAATAAAAAGTGGGCGGAGACCTACTTTTGATTTTTTAAAACTTATTTTAAGTTATTTTTAATTTTGTCAAATAATTCCAAACTTATTTTAATTCATTTTTGGCCTATTTTAAATTATTTTTTTGACTTATTTTAAGTTATTTTTATATTTGTCAAACACTTTCATAAGTAAAAAACTGACTTAAAAACAAACACCCTCTAAATTGGCAATAAATTAGTTCATTTTTTAATTATTTTTTTTAGCAAAAAAAACTTTGTTTTATTTATTTGACATTCAATAATTCTTAAAAAAAAAAATTTTGTTCCCCTTATTTTTCTCTAAACACGTTTGATTGCCCTCTTTTTTTCTTGAAAAGGAAAAAAATATTTTTTTATTATTCTTTTTTTTTATCTCTCCTTTTTATTTGTCAATCGTTTTAAAATAGAGTTCTTCTTTTTTTGTCTTCTTTTTCTCTTTCTAGAATCCTTTTTGTACGTATATTTGTTTCTCTTCCAAATTTTTTGTTCTTCTCCTTAATTCACTATGTTTATGTGAATCAGATGTAGCAATATGTTTATCCATGGATACTTCTAAAAATCATCTTTTATATATAATCTTGTTCTTGTCCAATTAATTGTTGAATTTCATGATTTGTGGAATTGAAGTTTTTTCAATTTTATTTTTGCGAAAATTTAGGTTATTTATCCCCTTTTTTTTTCTTTCTAAAATTCTTTTCATATGTATATTTGCTTATCTTTCAAATTTTCTCGTATTCTCCTTAATTCACTTTGTTTATGCAAATCATATATAATTGTATGTTTATCTATCGGTCCTCCTAAAAATTTCTTTTAATATATAATTATGTAGCGTTTTTTTCCCAATTAATTTTGAAATTTGTGATTTGTGGAATTAATGTTTTTTTTAACTTTTTCTGACAAAAATTTAGGTTATAGTATTTGGAATTTTTATTTTCAAATTCATGGGTAAGAGAGGTTCTCATAAGATCCTCGTGAAAAATTGGAATTTTGATTTTGATGAATACAAACCAATGTATATCAATGAACGATAATTTCAATCTCAATAAATGTATACAAATTTATTAGGTGGATACAGACCAATGAATACACAAATGAATACAAATCAATGTATGCATAGTACAGTTTTACCATATACATAAACAAAATCACATGTACAATTTATGAATAAAATTTTATTTATATGTATCATATTAATCACATTCTTGTAATCATTATAGTTATACCTTTACTTGTTGGTAATATTCTTATGTATACATTATAAAGTTTATGTAACATGCTACAATTACTGTATACATCAACAAAATTTACACGCCTATTTTTATGAATAATTTTTTGTATATACATATTGTATTTTTTTTTATGTATACATTATGTAATTGCAACTTTAATTATTGTATAATTTATGCATACGTATTATTATAGTTTCTAATAAAAACCAATGCCTCCTATATTATTTGATTAATTATTGTCAATTATTTGATAATTAATACACATTAATAATATATTTTCTTACCTTAAAAGTAGTCGCAATCTTTTAATAAGTTAATTAAAGAATTAAAAAAATTCCTTCCTTAAAATTTGATGTAACATTTTTTTAATGGGTTAATTAGTCATTTCTTAAAGTAGGCAACCATTTTTTTTAATAAACTAATTACTGTCCGTTGGTAAAAAAATAATTCACAAAATTACAATCAAATATATCTTTATGTTACTGTAAATTGCATTAATATTTTTTTAAAATAGACTGATAATAAAGTTGAGTTTGAGAATTTAAAGAAACTGAAAAGCTGACTTCTTTAATTATGGGAGTTAAAAACAAGGAAGAAAATATAATCTCACATCTAATTAATTAATGTCGATTGGTTGCACATGATTAAAAAAATTTATAAAAAGTTTGCTATATTTCTTTTAGGCTAATACATGTTTCTTCTTTTTTGGACTATTAATTGCTAATTAATATTGAACTACATGTTGTCATTGTACTCCCTCCGTCCATAATTAATTGTCATGATTTCCTTTTTTAGAGTCAAACTATAAGAACTTTGACCAATATTTTACGATGTATATTTTTCATCATATTGATATGCAAAAAATTGTAATTTATAGTACTTTTTGTATAGTCTTTGAATATCTAATTTTTTTAAAAAAAATATCGAGTTAATGTAATCTAATTTAACTTTAAAAATTAGTCAAATTGACTTTCGAAAAGCGCAACATGACAAATAAAAGTGGACAGAGGGAGTATATAGTAATTGTATGTCTGTGTCGATTCATCGCATCCCATTTGATTCCAACAACTAGTGAAGGAAGAAAAGGAATAGCTAGCTTATTTAATTGGTATTACACTTCATTTAACTCTTGTGGTATATATTAAAGATTCTGTGAGTTGGGTAATTGGATTTGGAATCCCTATACCGTGCTCATTTTGTTGTCTCTCATTTTATTTTTCATTGAGACAACAGAGTACGTTTATGTGAAGTCTGAAGGAAGTATATATTTAATTTCACTGGCATTGTTAAGATCTTTGTCACAAGTCACAAAAAACGTACACTTAAACTTCCAGATGAATGTGAAAGTAGCAGAATCTTTTGGTGAACATTTTGCGTACAACTACAGGGGGAATGGACATCCAAATTGGTTAACAAAGGATATTAACAAGGGTCGAGTAGAAAATTATTACTATCTTATTGCAGGATTAGGTGTGTTGAATTTGTTCTACTTTTTATACGTTGCTCGTCGATATCAATATAAGACTATATTAGTAGTTGATGATGGGATTAAGGTTTATTATGATGTTCATGTCATCAAGTATTAAGCAACTTGTGCTCAATTAGTTGCATATTAATTATAGGATGTGATTAAGTTGACTTCTTAGAGTTAAAAGAAGTTAACAATTTTAAGTAAGAGTCATGTTATGTTTTATCAATTTCTTTTCATTTGTATGATACACTTGAAAATTCTAATTCAATTAAATTTTTGTAGAAAATTCTCTTTATGAACTTGAAAAAAATCGCTTTATATATATATATATATATATACATATATATATCTTTTTTCTATTTAATTCAAAAAAAATTTCGACAGTTATCTACCTGAGAGATTAAAGTTTCTTCAGAAAAGGGTCAAAATTAACCCCAAACTATTCGAAATAGCTCATATATACCCTTTTTTTTATTTTTGAGATCAAAACTACCCTTTTTGTTTATGTTTTGGACCACAAATACCCTTAAAATGTTATCTTTGCCATTAGAGTTAACATGACAGTCCACCTAAGCAGTCCAACATGGCAAACAATATTTTTTCTCAATAATGTTGTGCTTTCTTGTTCATATCTATCTCAAAAAAAAGATTAAAAAAATAGTTCTTTCATTGTTCTTGTTTGAGTTATTGTCTGCACTTTGAAATTTCAATTTCAAAATGCGCTGAAGTTTGTTTGAGATAGTAGTTGTATGTTGAATGATCGAGTTCATTGTTTGGATTTTGATGTAATCGAATCTGAGGCTGAAAAATTAATTCTCAAGGTTGAAAAATGCTGAAAAACTCTTGAAGTCATTTTTTCTATGTTGAAACTCGAAAATAGCTACTCATTTGAAAGCTTGTCGGTGAGAAACTTTTAGCTTTTCTTGGGTTTTTTAAGTGCGAAAATTTAAAGAGATTTAATTGAATGTTACTGAAAATTGCTTGGATAATGTAATTGAAGCTGGAAATTGACATTTAACTATTGATTTCTTAATTTGAAGATTGGTATTTGAAGATTTGAGTTGAATCCCCAAAAATATAAAAAATATATGAAAGAGTTCTTAAAAGTTTGAAAATCTAAAAATCGATTTTGTGAATCTATGACCCCAAAACCCAAACAGCGGACTTGATCCTTCAACATACAACTACAACCTCAAACAAACTTTATCACGCTTTAAAATTGGAGTTCTAAAGTACGAACAAGTCAAACAAGAACAATGGATCAAATTATATTTGGTTTTTTCTTGTGATAGGGATGAATAAGGAAGAACAACATTATTGAGAGGAAGAGATTTTTGACATATTGGACTGCCTAGGTGGACTGTCATGTCAGCTCCAATGGCAAATATAACGTTTCAAGGGCATTTTTGGTCCAGAACATAGACAGCAAGGATAGTTTTGCTCCCAAAAATAAATAAAGGATATGTATGAGCTATTTCAAATAGTTCAAGGGTAGTTTTGACCTTTTCCCAAAGTTTCTTTGATAAAATAGTCCAATACCATTTACTAAATTTAAATAAAAGAAATGCATGTATTTGATCTACGCATTAAATTTGAAAGGCCAAATACATACACAACCTCTTTAACTTGTCCCTAAATTTCATTTTGATATTCAAACTCAATTTTATTTCATTAATCCTCCAACTCTATTTTTTCATGTATCATTTAAACACAAAATATTGAACTGGACATGATGTTACTCACATTTTCAAGCGCGTAAAGGATTAACATGTGTCACTAATCAATCTCAACAATAAATTTTGTAGTCAGTTGAATATAGTTAATTAATATATTTCTTATATTTCTTAAAAATGATAAATTAATACAACTAATGTAAACCTCAAGTAAACCCGAATGACTTGGAGAAAATAAAACATGTGGTGTTATTTAATTGGAAGTTTTTAACCTTTTGTTTGGTATAGTGTATTAACAAAAATAATACTTGCATTAGCTTTGTGTATTAGTAATACCTTGTTTGATACCTTTTTTCATGCTATGTATAACTACTGCAATTAGTTATACACTCTATTGTGTATTGAGGAGTGTATTACTAATACCATGAATTTCTAGGTATTAGTAATGCAAAGGAATTTAATACATGTATTAGCATGGTTAAAGACCCAATTACCCCTCAAAAGTGCTTTTACATCTTTTCAACCATAATTATGGAGAATACTTTTGTAAATAAATATTTTTGTACAATGCATACTTATTTTAATACACCAAACCAAACAATGCATAAAATATATTCTATGTATAACTAATGCAAGTATAACTAATTGCATTACTAATGCAAGCACTACTAATGCACTCTATTTAGCATTATTTTTATACACTCTACCAAACGATATGAAGTCTAACATGCGTTCAACCCTTATACTAGATAAAGTTTTTTGTGTTTAAATGGTACATGAAAAATGAAATTAGAGGGCTAAAATGGAACAAGATTAAGTTGAAGTATCAAAATAAAATTTAGGAGCGAGTTTAAAGGGACGTTTGGTAAATAAGGGTACTTAATTCCTCCGTCCCAAATTAATTAAGTGTCATCTTAGCAAAAAAAATTATCCCAAAATAAGTGTTGTCTTACGAATTCAAGACAAAATTTAGAATGTTTTTTGTCAGCTATACCTCTATACTCCATATTTTTAAGGGATAAGAGTCTAAAAAATACCTCAACTTTGGTCGAATTTACCATTGCGATACTAAACTTTCATGAGGACCTACTATGTAGACTATTTAATACCGTATTTTAAACATATATATTTGCCCACGTGGACATAAAAAATAATGCAAAATTATAAATAGTAATGTGTTCACGTGAGCACATATATACCTTTAAAATACACTATTAAATAGTTCAGGGGGTAAAAAATACACTATTAAATAGTCTAGGGAAGTAATAGGTCCTCATGAAAATTTAGTATCGCAACAGCAAATCCGACCAAAGTTGGGGTATTTTTCAGACCTTATCCCTATTTTTAATAGTGTTCAATTTTCAAGAGACACTTAATAAATAAGGATAGTTTACTAAACTGCCCATTGTATTTATTGATTTCTTAATAGATATAAAAAAAAAAAATTAAGATAGCACTTATTTTAAAACGAAAAAGTATAATAAACGATCCCGTTTAACCTTTGATTTGCCTTTCCCTTCCCTGCTTCGTACCGCCCCATTCTCCATCCCTATAAAGGTTAGGGGTGAGGGTGCATATTGATGTAAAGTATATTCCTTGAGTACTAAAGTTTGAAACTATCGTAAGTTAAATTAGAGTACATTTCGCAGAATCGAATGAATCATGATTTAGCATTTTTTATCATCTATATCATCTCACTCACACAATAATAATAAAATACTTGATCATAATTTAGAAATTCAGTTCCACTTTAATTTACGACAACATATTCAAGACTTTATCAATTAAGGCTCATACATTTTACATCAATTAACCATATCGAAGGCAAACAAATCTTTTGATCTAGGGATTTAATTGAACTCAATATAGAATAAAAATTCTAAATATTGAAATTTGTACTCATACTTTTAACAAATAAAATGAAAACTTGAAAAGTTAACAAAAGTATATTATGACTTAGTAATTCCAATAACAAACATGATGATGATGATCATGTGCACATATTCCTTTTGACATATGACATATGGCAAACATATTGATTAATTAATACATAACCTAGGGATATGAGATATATATAGTGCATCATATGCCATACAGAATTATGGAACCTGCCTTAATATTGTTGTTCTTGTTGTTTATTTTTAGATTTCTTGCCAAGGCTCTTAAACCATTTAAGAAACTTGTTTTTGGAAGCATTTTTGCTTTTCTTCTTGTCATCTTTATGTGGAGGAGCAGGAGATTCAGGATCCCATTGATCAGCCCAAGAGAGACCCTCAGACCTAAATACTTCCATTCCTAGCTACACTTTTTTCTTAAATTTGCATTTTTCTTTCACAAGTCTTCTCTTATTTGGGGAAAACAATTCAATGGTTACTTTTCATTTTATTGGTTTGTTATTATTCAATGAAGAAATTTTTATATTTGTCAATCATTCACTACATATTTATGGTTTACAACTTTCTTCTCTAATTATACTCCAAGCCACTAATTCTAAATTTTAAGTACCATTTTTGTTTAAATTAAATAATTACCAATAAGAAAGTGTGTAGCTTTACAAAATATCTAGCGGTTCTCTTGTACGAAAACTAGGGGTACAAGTCAAAGAGTTGGGCCCAATCAAACCGATAAATCAAGTCAAATCAAAAAAAAGAAATCAACTTGTGGTTTGGTTTGTTTGACGTTGAGAAAAAAATGGATCACATTCTTGGTTTGGTTTGGTTTGGTATAAATAGAAAAAGAAAAAAGTCAAATTGAATCCAAATCAATTGACATAATAAATATATTTTAATTTTTTTATACATAAAAAGGATTAATAATAATCTACTTTGTTAAATATATTTTAAGATTAGTTTATAATTTTCACATTTCAATGTTTAGATATATTATTTCAAATTTGGACTTGTAAAGATTTTTGTAAATATTATTTCAATGTTGTCATGCCCCAAGACTACCCCTAGACTTAACACAGTGCTTAGAGCCACAAGTGACCTCAATCTAACCTCATGACATGACACTAAGATAACATAAAATAATGATTGAAGATAAGAAAGTGCAAACTGGAGTAGTCTATTAAACTCTAATAGACAAATATCTGGTTTAAAACATAAGCTGGATTTACTAATTGTCTGAAAAGTTTCTACTAAATGAGTTACTAGGACATGCCTCTAGCTAACTCTAACTATCTAAAACTCAAAGTAAATATTGAAATGAAAGGATAATATTGTCCTCAGAATATGAGAACTCACCTACTAGAAATTACAACATTGACTGGATATGTACTAATCGCGAGCATGATATTAAGCATCTGAACATATATTATAACATAATATAGAAAGAAATATGTGATCAGTATTTTGAATGTACTGAATATGAAAAATATGCATAATAAACATGATAGTTGAACAGACTGAATTTGTAAAACATGTTGATGCAATGACCAAGTAAAATGTTGAGATATATTGATCTGAAATACATAAGTTTGTTCATGCAATAATTAAAAAAAAAATAACTTAACTATGAGAGATACTAAAACCGACATAAATCATGTATGCTACTACATGGAGTTTAGTGTCAATTGCCCCACACTGAAAAAATAGGTTTCCAATACTTGTCAAGGTAAGGGACCTGGATGAGCTAATGTAGATCCACTAAGCTAATGTCTACCTTAGACAAATATTAGATAACTCTAAATGACAATTTATCTTTTTTTAAATAAATTTAAATATTTCACATACTTTTTCATGAAAATTTTATTTATCTTTATTCTGAACTTTATACCTTAAACTCATAAACAACTATGAGATTCACCTCTCTCTCTCTCTCTCTATATATATATATATATATATATATATATATATATATATATATAT
>JAJOOR010034026.1:0-10823 GCA_036250505.1 Solanum acaule | reverse complement strand
GGTTTGAGTGTAGGGACAAAATAAATTGATTTTTTCAATAATTTTTTTTTTAATTGGAAGTTGGAAGAGAGTTTTGGAAAATGTTTTCCTTAAGTTTTGAAGGGAAGTCATTTTCCTTAAATTTGAGGAAAATGAGTTGATTTGGAAAACATTTTCCAAAATATTTAACCCAACCAAACATGAGAAAATTGGAAAACATTTTCCGGAAAATGTTTTCCTTCATACCAAACACACCCTTAAAGGTGATGCAGCATAACCTGATGGCAGTTTAAAGAAACAAGCTAAGACATTCAATGCGAACAAAGTATTGATTGACCCATAAAAAAATACAGAAATAGAGATCAAATTAGCTCTCACGGGAGTAACTGAAGAGGATGAAATGATTTAATTGCAATAGATATAAAAACTACCCAATTAAAAGCTCTACCCAGTAAGAGATGTTAATCTAAATTATGGAGATTAAGATGAAGGTAGTTGGTCAAGCACTCTTTCTTGTTATGAATAACATGCTAATTAATGTCAAGTACATTAGAAGCACTATACTTAGAAGCAAACAGAGAATTATATGCAACACAAGAAAACACAACTATTAATAAACAAGAATTACATGGACACTTAAAACAAAATTATTCCTAGAAAGCTCAAATACATTATAGTTTAAGCAAATAAACATATCCCGGTAAGAAGGTAACTAGTGTATGGTTAGTCTTTGACATATTTGAGCATATTTTTGTAAAACAACAAGCAACTATCATTAACTGGTATAGTAAATTGAACTTGGAGTCATTTTAGTCAGTTAAATATACTCAACTTATGCATGTTTGAGCTATTAATATCTAGGCAACAAGTATCTTCTACGATACCCAAAGTTGTCACCAATTAACACTACTGAAGCAATCTTTAAGTCATAAAATTGTTATATAATATTATTTCAATTATTACATTTACTTATGAATAAAATTGAATTAGCAAATAGAAGAATTAAAGAACAAGCTGTAAGTTTAGGAGTTCATTTTTTCTTATATTATGAAAGTCAAACATCTCAAAGAAGAAAATAATGCAATAAGTTGTAATGAAAAATTCAGTCATACTTAATTTATACTTTTCCTCAGTTGTGGTCATTATATTTTTTCACTGTGTTATTTTTGTTAATTTCTTTTGTAGATTTTTCCATGACTACCAAGTAGACAGGGACTCACTATTTCATAGAGATTATCTTTTTCCTAATTGTCTTTAGTTGTTTCAAACACTATCATGAATGAGGGTCTAAAGTATCATAGAATCATCATTATTCACTGGCAATGAACTGAAGTACACTAAGAATAAAGAGGTCCAGGCGTGTATGAGTGTTAAAAAATAAAACCATACATTTAATGCAATAGGTAAAAGAGCGCCAAAGGATAAATGTGAGTAGTACCGTGTGAAGATTGAGTATTTTCAGCAATACTAGGTATTATTGATGTTTGTGGTACTTGATCTTGTCCAATATCGACATCAAGCATCTGATAAATATTAACAGTGCAACACATCATTAGTTATTAGTTAATACTATTTTATCGGATGGAAAAGTTAACACATTGTCGCTACATAACTTCGTTTGAAAATTCGATCTCAAATCTGGTCAAGGATCTGAAAAAGGTCAAACGCGCTTATGCAAGGATTATATCCTACTTTACAATATGGTTTTCATACACTAGAAACCAATATCGATGCCCAGGAAGTTACTTACATGCTTAAAACTGCAGATTCTAACATTCGCCACTTTTGTTGATGATTATAGGTACCTCTGTATGCAAGAGCATAGCTCCATAGTAGGTTATATCTCAAAGAGAAAAATGTCCTTGCAGACAGGCTAGTAAATATGAAAACAACTAGAACTGCAACATCATGTTAAGAACTTCTTTGGGATATTTCAATAACTTTAACTTCTTTTTTGAAATCTGATTGGGAAGGTTCAAGCTCCAACTGATTTGTTTAATATAAATAGTGATGTAGACTCAAACAACACATTTGCTATCAATAATATGGTGGCAGAGCAATAACAAACTCTTGTATGAACTGTTTTGTTATCTTATAATGTGATATCTTTAACTATAAAAAAGGTCACATTTTTCACAAAGCTAAATATTTTAATTTCAAAAAGTAAGAAAGTCACTAGACTAACTATTTAATAAATCACCACTACAAGTAGTCTTAAAAGGCAACAAAAACAGATATTCACCTTTTCAAACAATCATCCATTGAACAACACAAAGTGCCTAAATGCATCTACAACAATCTGTTACAACACAATATTTAAATATCATATATTTTGATTTACACATTGATATGCCTTAGTCATTACAACATAAAAATAATACATTCTAATTTATAAAAACTTACGAAAATAATTAAAAGTTTATAACATGAAGCCACTGAAATAAAATGAATATTAACACTATGACTAGGTTATTCTAAGAGTAAAAAAGAAAAATAAAATGATAAAAAAAACTCCAACCACTATTTGGGGATTAACTCAATATAGAAGACTCTAAAATATCTATATCGATCTACTCTTTGAGCTTACTTCGACAATGTCTTATATAGTGGTTGATCTTATTAAATTTCTATATCGATTTTTGTCTTAACCCCTTTTAGCTTAAGGTTGTCATTTGTTAAGTCACCAAAACATAAAAATGTGAATATTACATTTGTGTTTTTTTATTATAAAACATCTCTGTATTATTTTAACAGCTTGTAGGGTAAGCAAATAGTTATGATCCATTCTTCCAATAAACTTCCTATTTTCCTTCTCATTATCTTCAATTTTAACCTTCAAATTTGTCAAAAGCACTCTCTTTAATTCTCAGTGTAAATCTATTCTTTAAAGTCATAGTAATGATAATAAGATTATTGTTGATTCTTTTTTACAAATTTCCATTTAATATATATTATTAAAAAAATATTGATGAGGAATAACATCACATTATAGCAGCTTTATTTATCTTAGAGATGTACAATTCTCTTCCAGATTTACATACCGAGTTGGAGATGATATCTCTTCTGTTCAAAGAATTTATTACAGAATACCATAACCATTAAGCAGTATTTTATCAAACACCAAATAGGCATCATAAATTTGTACTCCAAAAACTAACACAAGTAGTCAAATATAAATAAATGAATAATAATAACAATAGATCACAAATAATACAATAAAAAATGATTTGGAATTCAACATAACTTCATACGATGACAAATAGAGTACAAACTATATCCTTGTATGCATTAGAAAGAAATAAAAGAAAAACCTTACGTACTCCAAGATGACGGTTGATGAAGAGACGAGTGTTGGCTGAAGAAGTAATTTTGTTTTTCATTGGATTGATTGAAGTCTTTCTAGGTTGAATAGAAAGGCACAAGAAAGTAAATGCTAAATAAAAGTATCAGATGTGGCTTGTGGGGCTGGATGAGCTAAAAAAGATAGGGAAACTAAATGAATAGGGTTTACTATTGGAGGGATAATTAAAAAAAATAAAATTTTGCTCTTTTACCAGCCCATTTTATTTTATTTGCCAGTGAAAATGCAGTCTTTTCTAGCCATTGTATATTTACCGTTAATTTCTTAACTTCGTGAGTAAATTAGTGGCAATTAGCTTATTGCCTCTAACTAAATGCCACTAAAGACTTTTTTTTTTCTAGTAGTGACACTCATCTGACTCCATATCTTTACTTGTAAGCTACCCACAATCAATTCGTGTGGGCCCCTTTACAATCGTACACATGCTCAATTTATCAAACCCCACATATGCTCACAGTACTATAATGAAGCCACCATTATTACCACTAACAAACATCATAACCACACCAGTCACTTACCTTACTCTCAAACCGTCACTCGTATAAAAGTCTTCTTATCAAAAACATTGTCGCCTCCAAAAATTTCAAATTAAGTCTACTTCTCTTTCCATTTAAGCATTTCATGACATATACGGGTCTCACCCCAAGCTGATAGCACTAATTTCAAATCCAATAGTACTTTATGTCAAGATAAAGCTATTACATCACACCCAAAGTCAATTCCACACAAGCCTTCACATACCATGCTTCAACTACCATTCCAAACAATCACATACCTCATACCAACACTCAGAGAAATTCTTGGTCACTCAAATAATTTTTTATACTATAAGCTTATAATCTCTATTCACCATCAAATGTCTATATACACTTCATAATAGTCTGTGTAGTCCCATTAATAGAGTAGTTTCAACCCGTTCTTAAAATCCTCAATAAATATGTAGAACTGTAGGTCCATATCGTTTGTCACGACCCAAACTGTCGTGATTGGCACCCACACTAACCCTCCAGTGGGAAAACCATTAATACTAATTAGCTAACCCAAGAACCACACAACTAAGCCAATTACTAGACATTTAAAGATACAGAATCAGGTTTAGATGCAATAGTCAAATAGAGTTCTCACAAACTCCAAAAGTCTAACAAACAAATGCGAAAACTATTCCCTAGAACTTAAAAGTCAATGTACCAAAACTCTAACAAGGAACCGTAAGTCTAAAGAAAATGGATACAACCCAATTAAACATACGAATATCTAAAGTACTAATCTAAGTCTGAATAAGATGGAATGAGCAAAAGGAAAACTCATGGTAGCCTGGAAGAATTGGTTCACCCTTGAATTCGATCGATTACTGGTCTTCTAAATAAGGTCTGTCAGTAGCCGCCTGAAGATGTCTTGTACTCAACAAAGAAAAAATAAATGCAGTATCAGTACACAACCATAGTGTACTGGTAGAATCACACGACTATCCCAATAAGTAAAATATATCCAAGTAACCACAACATGATAAAACATGCATATATCGAATATATACAATATCAGTCATCATTTCAGGATCAATGTACAATTCCATATTCTCACTAATACATATATATGAAAAGTCAATGTTCCCCTCATGGAACCCACACCCGAACTGTTAGTGTACCGGTACGTGGTACCCGATCCAAGTTAGTGTGCCGGACGTGACACCCGATCCCATATATGCACCGGAACGTGGCACCCGATCCAAGTTAGTGTGTTGGAACGAAACACCCGATCCATTCAACAAGCCACAATCACAATCACAATGTACATTCTCATAATCATACAATCAAGTGTTGATTCATAGCATACAATTATTCATTCATACTCATTTACGATTAGTGTGATCAGTAATGCAACATTCGCATACATACATGCATTAAAATGAAGTAATTACTAACATACATCACACCAACATGAAATCACAACCATCACCTACCTCGAACAAATCTTGAACCCTCCTAAGAAGAATAATTCTTCCCTTTCTGGATTCTGTCTGCTTGCTCTAGGTCTACAAACAAATAATTCAATACGGGGATCAATAATTAAGGTCTAAATTACCTAGATTATGACAAACCCAATAACCCAAGACCCAAATTATGGTCCTAAGGTGCAGCTAGGGTTTTTCCCACCATCCAAAACCGTTCAAACCCTTCCCCAACGATATACAATCAAGATTTTACGTTTTACGGATTGAAAAGTGGAATTGGGGAGCGAAAACCTTCCTTTTAGCACCAAATTTTCGTCGAAAACTGTCAAGAACTCGTCTGGGGTCGTCTCCTAGCTCTCAAAAATGAAAATTGTAGAATAATGGCAATTTTTTGGGTTTATTTTCGACTTAATTCGCGACTGGCCTGCTATGGCGGCCCCCATCACGCCACAGCCGCCCCGCCCTGGCAGTAAAAATCCTGCCTTGGCAGCTTGCACGAAAACAATGAGCTAATTTAAGAGTTTCAAACCCCCATTACACAACACACATTCATCCCATGACACTCAGAAACTACCTTTCCACGCTAAGATCAGTTTCAGGAGTTCTACTCGCCCGAATTTAGTTCCGTAAAGTCGTATGGGTTCCTTAACATCTTAGCTATCCACTCATGTAATCAAATTCATAATTAGATCTCTCATTCGCTACCAGATCTTCCTAGAACTCACTGCCTCCGATTTCGTCCAATCTGGATTGGGCTAGGAATTTTCAAGTTACTACGAAAAAGTTTTCCAGCCCAAAATTTTTCCTCGATGACTTTTCTATAACGATGGGGACATGTCGTTACAATAAATACCAATTTACCCATCACTCGTCCCCGAGTGACAAACTTAGGAGAAACAGGCTAAAGTAAGGGTGGAGTAGTACTTGAATCGACGAACAACTGGGATACTTTTCTCGCATATCATTTTCGGTTTCCCAAGTAGCTTTCTCAACTGGACGATGCTTCAATTGAACTTTCACGAACTTAATCTCTTTGGTCATCAGCTTTCAGACATCACGATCAAGAATTGTAATCGGTTCCTCTTCATACGTCTTTGTCTGGAAACACTGAGTCTCATTTTATAATGTAATCCCCGTCACCATGATATCTCTTCAACATGGACACATGAAATACCGGATGAACTCCCGATAGGTTAGGAGGTAGAGCCAATCTATATGCTACCGGTCCTACACAGTCTAGAATCTCAAATGGACCAATGTATCGAGGACTAAGCTAGCCTTTCTTCCCAAATCTCATCACCCCTTTCATGGGTGATACTTTAAGAAGAACTTTCTCACCAGTCTGAAATGTCATGTCTCTTACCTTGTGGTCTGCATACTTTTTCTGTCTACTCTGGGTTGCTAAAAGCTTAGCTTGATACTTCTCACTTTATCTTGAGCATCCATCACTAAATCAACCCCCAAAGGTTTCACATCTCCAGACTCGAACCATCCTATGGGTGATCTACATCCCCTCCCATAGAGTGCCTCAAATGGTGCCATATTTATGCTGGAGTGATAACTATTATTATAGGAGAACTCACACAATGGTAGGAACTTATCCCAATGACCTCCAAAGTCAATCACACATGCCCTCAATATGTCCTCTAACACTTGGATAGTCCTCTCCGACTGCCCGTCCATCTGCGGATGAAAAGATGTACTAAAAGTGAGTTGTGTGCCCAATTCATCATATAATTTCCTCCAAAACTTGGAGGTGAACTGCGTACCACGGTCTGAGATAATAGAAAGGGGTACTCCGTGCAGCCTTACTATCTCTTTTACATACACATTAGCCAATTGTTGAGCATTATAATCAATTCTTAATGGAATAAAATAGGCTGACTAATTAGTCAATCTGTCGACCACTACCCAAATAGAATCATACTTTTCCAAAGTCTTGGGAAGACCAACCACAAAATCCATGGCTATCTTTTCTCACGTCCATTCCATAATTGACATCATCTGAAGCAAACCTACAGGCCTTTGATGTTCATACTTTACTTGTTGGCAATTTTGACACTTAGCCACAAACTCCGCTATATCTTTCTTCATGCCCGGCCACCAATATAGTCGCTTCAAGTCTCGGTACATTGGTCACACCCAAATGAATGGAATACCGCGAACCATGGGATTCTTCCAATAAATTTTGAATCAAGTCACCCACTCTAGGAACACAAATCCTTCATTCAAAACTGAGCACACCTCCCGCATCAAGAGTGGTCTTTTGTGCCTTGCCAGACACTGTTTTATTTCTGAGCTCTTTCAAATGCTCATCCTCAAACTGTTTGGCCTTGATCTCCTCAATGAACGTGGCCCTTACTTCAATGCTAGCTAACACCTCACCTTTTTCTAAGATGCCCAACTGCATGAACTTAGACTCCAAGGTTTGAATTTCCTTAGTCAAAGGTCGCTTGGATACAACAAGCTATGCTACCCATACTTACCGACTTAGCGCGCCTGCCACCACATTAGCCTTGCCTGGATGATACTGGATGGTCACATTATAATCCTTGAGTAACTCCATCCACCTTAGATGTCTCAAATTCATATCCTTTTGAGTGAACACATGTTGCAAGCTAAGATGATCAGTAAACACCTCACACTTGACACCAAAGAGGTAATGTCGCCAGATCTTAAGAGCAAACACTATCGCTGCCAACTTTAAATCATATGTTGGGTAATTTTTTTTTATGTACCTCCAACTGTCGCGATGCATAAGCTATGACATTCTTATCCTGCATTAACACAACACCCAAACCATAATGGGAGGCATCACAATAAAAGATAAAATCCCTACCTTCCACCGGTAGTGTTAGAATAAGTGTTGTGGTCAAAAGAGTCTTGATCTTTTGAAAGCTCTCATCACACTTTTCAGTTCATTCAAAGGGTACCTCTTTCTTGGTTAATCTAGTCAAATGCGTGGCAACGAAAGCAAAATTCTTTACAAATTGATTATAGAAGCTAGCGAGCCCCACAAAACTCCTAACTTCAGTCACAAAGCTAGGCCAAACCAAATTCTTAACCGCTTCAATCCTTTGGGGATCTACCATAACCCCTTCCCATGAAACTACATGCCCCAAATAGGCAACCGAAGTCAACCAAAATTCACACTTAGAAAATTTTACATACAACTCTTGTTTTCCAAGAACACCCAGAACAATACGAAGATGGTCGGCATGCTTTTCCCCACTTTTTGAGTAAACCAAGATGTCATCAATAAATACTATAATAAATGAATCAAGAAATGGTTTGACCACCCCATTTATCAAACTCATGAAAGTTGCAGGCGCATTAGTTAACCCAAACGACATAACTAGAAACTTGTAGTGCCCATAACGGGTTCTAAATGTCGTATTGGGCACATCCTTAGGCCTAATCTTCAACTGATGGTAACCAAACCTTAGATCAATCTTAGGAAAACTGATGCACCTTGCAACTGGTAAAAGATCATCTATTCAAGGAAATGGGTACTTGTTTCGAATGGTGACCCTATTCAATTGCCGATAATCTATAAACATCCTCATACTACCATCTTTTTTCTTAACAAGCAAGATAGGAGCACCCCATGGGGTAGCACTAGGACGGATGAAACCCTTATCAAGTAGTTCTTGGATTTGAGCCTTAAGCCCTCTCAACTCTATCGGAGTCATGCGATATGGAGGAATTGAAATGGGGCGGGTACCAGGTTCCAAATCAATGCAGAAATCTATATCTCTATTCGGAGGCATACCAGGTAAATCAGTAGGAAACACTTCTCTAAATTCTGACACCACAGGAATAGACTCAATAGATGAAGACTCAACATCAACATCTCGAATATGAGCCAAATAAGCCAAACAACCTGCCCTACCAGTTTCCTTGCCCGAATGGAGGATATGCTCTTAGCTAGCTTAGGCTTGTACACCCCTTCCCACTCTAATTTTTCTCTATCGGGGATCTCTAGAGTCACAGACTTAGTATTATAATTTAACACAACATAATAGGGGGACAACCAAGTTATGCCTAAGATTATATCAAAGTCAGTTATGCCCAAAATCACCGAATCGGCCCAAGGCTGATAACAGTTTTGCATTGGAAACCTTAAGTAGATAAAATTACAGCAAAGATCACTAATTGGATGGCTAGAAAATTATCATATGTCAGAGGCTTCAACTAATTAGAGCAATAATGTCTGGTATCCAAGCAGAATCTATTTTTACTACCATAAAAGGTTATTAAACTCATCGAAGCTGCTTGTAGAAAATATTTGTGGACACGTCTGACCAATATTTCTAAAAGGACACTTGTAGCATAACACAAAGTGACTCTTCCTAAAGGTGTAGGAGGCTTGACCATTAACTTGAAGGTTTGGAATCAAGCTCCAATTTGCAAACTGTTGTGGTTATTGAGTTAGAACAAGGAAAGACTATGAATCAATTTGGTCCATACATACTATATAAGATATTGGAGACTAGCAGATCACATGGAGGTGCCCAATATGCTTTTTGGATGATAACAAAAATGTGTCATATGTTGAAATTCTGGCTAATTATCATTTTAAATACACAAATAGAACATAGGGGGAGAAAAAATATCATACACTTATAAAACTTTAAGAGGTGTTGAAGCATATGTTCCTTAGAAAAATCTCATATTTCATAATACTACATGTTGTGAAGACTGACCTATGTAGCTATTTAAGAAGTAACATGAGTTTATTTGAGTTTTTAAGTCCTATTTAATTTGAGTTATGACTTTCTATTGGAGATACTGATTAGGGATTGTCATAAGGACTATAAGGTTATTTAAGTATTGTCTAAGAAGGGAAGGTTACTGGTTGGCTCCTCTCTAAGCTTTGTATTGTCGCTTAGTGATTAACAACATCAGTTTAATTGCCCAAAAAAATGAAGTACTTGAATATATAAATGAAATCTTACCTCTCAAATGGATACATCCATCGATATTGTACCGGACCAGCTAGCATTGCTTCATAAGCGAGATGCACATGGAGATGCTCCATTGAATCAAAGAAGCTAGGAGGGAATACACACTCTAATTTACAAAGTATTTCAGATATTTCTGGTTGAAGTCTTACCATATCCTCTTCACATATTACTGTAGCAGTGACATCCCTAAAGAAAAGACTCATCTCAGTAAGTGCTTCCCACACCTTTTTTGGTAATAGCTCACGGAATGCAATAGGAACCAATCTTTGCATGAATACATGACAATCGTGACTTTTCATACCAAATAACTTGTGTTTTTTCATGTCCACACACCTTCCCATATTTGAGACATATCCATCAGGAAACTTCAGATTTTTCACCCATTCACACAACAATTTTTTTGACTCTTCTTTTAGTGTGTAAATAGCTTTTGGGTATTTTCCATCAACAACATGTAATTCGGGTCGTCGACAGAACTCTTTCAAGTCTTCTCTAGATTTTGGGTTATCTTTTGTTTTACCATCTACATCCAGCACTGTGTTGAACACATTCTCAAAGAAGTTCT
>JAJOOR010034024.1:0-11731 GCA_036250505.1 Solanum acaule | reverse complement strand
GGGGGTACCCCCCCCCCCCCCCCCACACACACACACACAAGTCAACCCAAACACCATTGTCATTAAAGAAAAATGATGGGAAATCCCTGTGTACTAGCCAAATATCAAAAAGTAGAGAACCTACAAAAAAAAAATGGTTCTCTATGAAACTCTCAATCTTCTATACAAATAGGGTTATCATAGGTGCACTAAAGAGAAACTAGAGATTACAGATTTGCTAATTGACAATTCACATGCTTTCCTCTACTTCCGTGCTCAAATTAATCTGAGCAAATATGCTCATCTTTAACAGTTCATACTAAGAATTTACCATCCTTTTCCTTGTATTTCTGAACTTGGAATTTAATTGCATTCCCTTTTTCAACTCTCTTTTTTTCTTGAGTCCATGAAGTTAGAATTTGATTCCATTCTCGGTGTTGTTTGAGGGAATGAAGAAAAGCAACTTGACCTAGTATGGGAAGAAGGTGAAATCAATTTGAAACTAATAGCATACTGTTCAGGCCCTCAGAAAGTCACTTAAGTTTTCATTTCTTGTTTGATGAATAGACGATTTGGAAGAATGGTGAAATAGTGTTTTTGTGTGATGAACGGACAATATGGAAAAATAGTGAAATAGAGAGAATTTTCTCCTTCATCAATTGGAAGGTCTTCGGCATCTGTACATGACATTATCTAAGATGCCATATATGCCTAATGAGAGTGTCTGAACTGTAAACTTGATTTCCTTAGGCATTAAAAGAGGATCCTCTGGCAAAGGTTAAGCTGTCAATCAGTTTGTAGCCACGATATACCATGCATGCATGCTTCTTTAAGTACCCCCACATGGCACATCGTGTCACACCAGTCATGTAAACTGACCACTGGCTTCATGAATTTCGTTTGAACTGATTAGTGGTGAGTTTGCTAGGTCTGATGTGTGTCTTTTTGCAAAAAATTTCAAAGCTGGTAACTTTGTATTCCTCAGCATTAAGGGTATGCCGGCCACCTCCAAAAGTTTACATTTACTGAAAGTAATCACAGAAGTCCTAGAAAGCCCACTAATTGAACTTCCTCTTCTACATATTGCTCTTTACATAAAAATATATAAAGAAATGATAACCTTACACTTGATCTTATTGCTAATTATTACATAGACTAGCTAGCAGCTGGCCGGAGGACAGGTATGAACATATGCTGGTTTTGTGAGGTTTTACGTAAAAGTTTGAGGAAAATTCACCTTTTCTGTGATGTATTCGAGGAAAGTGTAAAACGCTGGGAAACACATTATTGATACATGCACGTTGAGCACTTTGACCATTTGGTTTTAGGTCTCAAAATCTTCTTCTTTTATGGACTTTGCACACATTTTATGTCTCGGACCCGAATAAAGAAAAAGGGATGCAATAGGTTGAAGGTCCGCATACGATGACTCCTTATAGTACTGAATATGCATGTGTTAAGTCCAATATTTTCTTTAAGGCGTTTGAGTCTGTTTAGAATTATATATCAGCACGAAAAGAAAGAACCTTTGATGTTAAAGAATCTCAATTTATTGAGTAATTGAATGAAGCGGGTCCAAAATCAAAGAAGAAAATAGATGTTGAGGATTCAATGCAATGAAAGTACACTAATGCGTTATTTTATTTCTCTTATTTAACATTATTAATATGTGTATTGTGTATTTATGATAAATATTTGTAGAGCTGGTTGCATAATTTTTATATTAGCATCCTTCTATTGAAACACATCACCTGCATCCCATTTAACATTTGTTTCCCTTTGCTTATTTTTATTCCTCTTTATCTTCTATTTTGTCAAAACATGGTCAGAGGAGTGATGGAATCATATGCTTGACATTTGGATATTAAAGTGATTGACCATGCATGGCCTTTTAGAAGTTCCAGTCTGTCCTGCTCCTGTTGCTCGGACTCTTCAAAAATGTCATCGGGTGCGTGTCGGATCCTTCAAAAGTAGTGCATTTTTGGAGGATCCGATACTGGTGCGGCAACATTTTTGAAGAGTCCGAACAACTTGTTGCTCTAATACATAACTATTTCCAAGTATTTATCAAACCATCATTGGAGATGCTCTCTCTATTTTAGTGTTTGTGGCATTCTTACCTACTTTCTGGCCCCTATGTTAAGAATTCTCATTTTCCACTTCTCCAGTGGTTTTTGAGTCTACGACTTGTTATGAGATGAACTTGTTGTTTCTAAACCTTGTTATTGGGGGTTCTCTTTTGATCAAGTAAGGTAAACTTTCATTAGATCAATCATCGAGAGGATACAAGGGGTAGAAAAACCATGTTAGGATCAGCAAAATTAAATCCGCTATTAATTGTATCCCGTTAAGGGGAAGAATTATAGAATCATCTTGTTTCCTTTTGGGCAGGAAAGCTAATGATTATAATCAAGAAGGGTCAAAGTGTTACCCTGTTAGGCACCATACCTAATACGAGAACAAGTACATAAGCACCCAAGGGAGTGTCCTAGTGATCAATGAAGTGGTAGGAGAATCATGAGGTTTCAGGTTCACATTCCAGTGGAGACCACTAGTTGATTTCTTCTCATCTGTCTAAGCCTTGATGGACAAAGTTATCCAATACCTGTCCTGGTGGAAGGTAGTAGGTACATGGTGGAATAGTCAAGATGTGCACAAGTTGGCCTAGACACCACTATCACTAAAAAAGAAAAAAGGAATCGTTATATTGAGAATAACTAAATGTGTATCCACATATCTTTTCTTGTCAAACATGTATAATGTTCTGTGATCTTGCTCTCTAACTCTAGTTTCTAGTCCTACATCATGAAACAAGTTGTACATCTTCCAACAAGTTGATCATGGTGATTTTTCCATGTGCATAATGGATTCTAAGCACAAAGGATTCATATAGGTTAATTGTTTGTCAGGAGTCCTATTCTGGTAGTATGTGTCCATGTATGGGAAAGTGTGAGATTAATAGAATCTCTACTTTTGGGGAAACCTTACTTTGAACAAAGCGGGAAAAGATACAGAAGACTCATTTAGCAAGCCCTAGTAAGTCTGCTACCTGGGGTTAGTCCATTCACCATTGTTTGTAATAGATTCTTTTATTCATCCAGTTTTTGGATTTTCCATTATATTGGTCCATGGTCATCCCTTTTGCAGGATATATTATTGTATTGCTGTAGATATTATGTTCTTATCAGTTCCCTCTGCTAATTGGTTTCATTTTGCCAAAAGATCCATCCTATGCTGCTTTTCATGACGAGGAATGGGGAGTTCCAGTCCACGATGACAAGTGCGTACTCCTACTTTATATTTTCTTATTCTTTTGTGGCTTGCAATAAACAAGGCAATTAAATGTGATGGTTTTCTCAGTCTGGGTTACTACTATTTGCAGGAAGCTCTTTGAACTTCTCAGTTTATGCACTGCATTGGCTGAACTCTCCTGGCCGGCAATTCTCAGTAAAAGACATATGTTTAGGTACATTACGCTCTGCACCAGTGCTTTGGAGTACCAGAAAATGGGTTATCATTTCATATCTAGGTGCCTTACAAAAGCTGCTGCTTCAATTTGAACTATTTGTTATGCAGAGAAGTCTTTCAAAATTTTGACCCAGTTGCAGTCTCAAAACTAAATGAGAAGAAGATAGCACCACCGGGAAGTCCTGCGAGCACTCTTTTATCAGAGGTAAAGCTACGGGCAGTTATTGAAAATGCACGCCAAACCTGTAAGGTACGTGAAAGTTTTCTGTCTTATTGAGTTGTCCTTGTCTTGAAGAAGAAAAACCTTACTTGTACAGCTAGGAGAAATTAAATTGTATTGGTTAGGATAAATTTTTTGAAGCTTTCTTAGTTCTTGGCTCTTGAACCTTCTTCAGATTTTCACAAGTCAAAATGTCGGTTCTTAGATATTCCACCAAGATAACTGTCAACTTCACATAAAGTAAAAGGAGGCTGTTGGACCTTTTTTAGGTAATGAAAGAAGATTGCAACGGGAAATTGCTTCTCAACCACAGATTATTTCAAGCTCAAAAGTTTTCAGCTTAATCGGTCTGCATTTATTGTATCGGCTGTCTTGAGCTGAAAGTCTTGCTGTTGCTAATTCTGTTTGCCTGGACTCTGATGGTTTCTGTACTGAGTGCAAAATTTTCAAAATACTCGGCAGATGCATGTGATATGTTTTCTAAAGTCAGAAACTACAGATATGATGTGCTTATTATGAAATATAAGGCATTAGTTGTGGCTTTAATAGGTATGTCATTCTAGAGGGTAGGCTATTAAATGTCAAAAGAACTTCTAAAAGGAGAAAGAGAAACAAAACTTTATTAGAATACACCTCATTTCAAATGTAAAAAGTGAGACCCGGGATTATGGGGCTCAAAATATCTAATATTGACTTTTTACATCTTTTGAAATAGTATCTACATATTTTAAAACTACATTATAGTATGAAATCATTTCTTTTTGTAATTAAAATATGAAAGAAATTTTTAGAAGGTTATCGTCAAAGAGAAAGTCATGATTTTCTGCTTAATAGTGTCAAAAAAAAGTCCTAAACTGGCTCCTTAATAGCAACTGTCAGTGAGTAGTAATTTTAGAGTTGTCACTTGAGAACGATTTTTGATGTCATGCTCTTGTTATCCTCTCAGATCATTGATGAACTTGGATCCTTCGACAAATACATATGGGGTTTTGTTAATAACAAACCTATAGTTAGTCAGTTCCGATATGCAAGGCAGGTGCCAATGAAGACATCGAAAGCTGAAGGGATAAGTAAAGACCTAGTTAAAAGAGGATTCAGAGGAGTTGGACCTACTGTCGTGTACTCATTCATGCAAGTAGCTGGAATCACAAACGACCATCTCATCAGTTGCTTCAGATTTCATGATTGTGTAGCTGCAACCGATGGAACGGATAAAGATGATGGCCTTGCAGCCAAGACAGAAGTGAAGCAACAACTCAAGGATGAAACTGAGATGGGCCTTATAAGAGCTATTGATGACTTCAATTTATCGACATAGTGAAATGTGTTCAGAGTAGTAGTGCAATGTAATTTATACTCCTAGTAGATTTGGTAGCTTTTCGCCCTTGGTTGCGATACAGTTGAAAGGGCGGCAAGTGCTTGTGTACAAATGACCTTGCTTATTATTTTTACCATTGCTGTGTACATCTGATCTTATCTACATCTAGTAGGGATTGCAATGGGGTGGGAAGGGAAATTATGAAATTTAGCACCCAAGGGTGTGGCCTAGTGATTGAAAACCCGAAAGGTCTTAGGTTCAAAACTCAACGGAGATTAAAAAAACACTAGATGATTCTTTCTATCTACCCTAGCCTTGGTGGATAGAGTTACTTGGTACCTGTTGTTAGTGAAAGGTGGCAGGTGTCCCGTGGAACTAGTCTAGGTGAGTGGAAGCTGAATCGAATGTGGTCATAAAAAAAATGAAAATTTAACAAGAATTCCCGGGGGGGATGGGGTGGGGGACGGGGTGTGTACAATTTGATTAAAAATCTTAATGTGGCAGGACAAGGCCAAAAGTAGGTTTTTAGGGGTGTGTGGGGTGGGGGTGGGGGGGGAATTAAGTTAAAGATTAGCTTAGGGAATTGTCATTGTTTAAGACATTTCAACATTATGTTATATGTGGTCTCTGGCTTACTTTGTATCACTACAAACTACTATTTTTTACGAGCGAACAGTTTAGTGTCTATCAAAAACTTTTTTCTTTATAAGGTAGAAATGACTAATGAGGTTGCGTACACATCATCTTCTTTAGATTTCACTTGTGAAATTATCCTGAACACGTATTACTTTTTTATTCCACCAAGAAATTACATCTTGTCTTTTAAATGGATATAAATATTTGAATCAATGACATCAAGTGGCTGATGTTAACATTTAGAAACCAAGATCTATTTCAATTTATAGTCTCACAATGCCCAGTAATTCCCTTATTTTAATCTTTAGATCAAGAATTATTTTTTTTCCTAAAATACGGGTCAAGTAAATTCTCCCTCCTTCAATGAACCAAAAATTCAGTTTCACCTGTGGTCTTTTCTTCTTTTGACTTCAACATGGCCTCCATTTCTTGACTATAGTCGAATAGAATAGAAACCAATTTAAAAAAACAAGTAGCAAATGAGCTTGTCATGCCAAAATAGTTCAAAGATATTAAAATATTATCCACTTTGGATAAATCCGTACAGCTTTTCCTAAAATACCCACACGATGCATCTCCTTTTTTTCTTTTCTTTTTCAGTAATCAACATAGACTTTATTCGCACGCCCAAAAGTATATAAATACAATAGTCTACACAAAAAGTAAGGAGGAGAAATCAAATTATTAAATATTTAATTGAGCAAATTCAACAATTTAATTTAAGACCACCAAAAGTCTCAATCTTGTGAGACTGAAAGGCGCAAATTGAGAGCTAACTAATATAGGCTGCTATAGAAAATTAGCCCATTCCATTTCCACGTGCACTTACTAGTCCAACCTACTGCCTACTGTTCTCCAAAAAAAAGACAATTATAGTAAACACTATATACATTTTATAACAACATGTCCTAGTGGCTGCCTGTCTTTCTCTGGAACATTTCAATGTGTCAATTTGAACACACATAATTTTCGTTTTAATTATTCATTCATTTATCCTTAGTGTTATTATTATTTTGTAAGAATTTTCCTGATATGGCGGCGGCTAAGGCTGCTTGAAAACTTGGATCTTTAGTCAATGATGAAGCCATTTGTTCTATCAAGAAATGTTGATACTCTGGTCTATTTTGGTGTTGTTGATGATCATTTCCTGGTGATTTACGCTTGTGACCACTTGCACTACTTGTACTTGTATTGCTGTTCACTTTTTTGACATCATTTTGCGATGTTTTTGGTTCAGCCAAATCAAGAGTTAGCATTGGTTTTGGTCCTGATGTGTTGATGATATTAGTAGTGGAACTTGGCATTACTGAAGCAGTATAATTACCCGAAAGATTGTTTTTCGGGTTGAAACGGCTAGAAGGGGAAGTCGTTGTAACAGTATCCACTTTAGAATGGTTGTGTTCTCCTTCATATGTTGCTACTAGAATCGATTGATCTTCCACGCTTCTTTGAACCTGACAAATTAACACCGTCGTTAGAAAAAAAACATTGAACTAGAAAAGACTAATTTGTGATCTATAGTACTAGTATATATTGAATTCATAACTCATAAAATTAAAAATTGTCTTTTTTAGTTTTACCCTTGTTATTAAAGTGGATAATAGTAAATAACACCTTGTACTTGATGTTTACTTAAGGACATACGTGTTGCATCTCTAAAATACATTTAAAACGAGATGGAGGGAGTTTAAGTTTAATTTCTTTTCAAATTTATACGTAGTTCAAGTCAAAAATAATAATTAAGTTCGAGTTGAATCTACAACAAATATAGCTGTGAATTCATTTCTGGCCACCAAAATACATAAAATATCTGGAAGCTGCAACTACTAGAACTAAGAAACTTCAAGGAAAGTTGGGTTACCTAATTATTTAATTACTCCTACTTGTTCAGTTGTTTCCTAATCGAAAATGACTTGGGATATTTCATACTATTTCTTAGCATCTTTTAGAGTCATTTTGGTTTTAAAATTTCATATTTCAGGGATGGTTTTACTTTGAATAAATATTAGTTCAACGAAGTAGCACATTATAAAGTGAGAATTTGTTAATTCAGAATGAGTAAACTTGTACATTAGGCTCTAAAATTGTACTAATTAGTATTAGCTGTACCTTTTTTTTAACGGGGCATGTAGGAGCAAAAGAGCACTTGAAATAAGCTCTTGGAGATGGGTTGTCTCTTGTTACTTTCTGACCATATTTCCTCCACTGATATCCATCTTTCACTATCTGCAACAACATTAACTTTTTCCCATTAGAAAAACAACTTAAATAAGTAACACACAGACGGAAAATTGAAATCAACTATGAACTTTGTCGTTGATATGTTATATAGCTCATAGTTGACATAATTTTTTGATAATCTATATATTATAATATGTTGTTAAATAAGATTAGCTGTCATTTAACTATAGAATTTGTCTGGCGCTAATTTCAACCGTGGACAAATGAAAAAGAATTACTATCTCCATTTTAATTTATTTGTCTTGTAATTTGACACAAAGTTTACGAAAATTATCAAAAGATTTTTGAATTTTATGATCTGTAATTAATACAAATAAATTGAAAGAGGAGAAGGAATTAATTAGAAAGTGTTGGAGAAACTTACCAGAGAAGTATCAGATGGTTCAGTTCTCATATAAACTCTAGAAGTCTTAGTTTTAATGTGTTCTTCTCTTGGTTTCTTTGGCGATGAATCTTCATCACTTGAGCTGCTCTCTGAATTCAACACTTGAACTGACGATTTCACAATTTCATTATTATTATTGTTTTCAACTTTTCTTTTCTTCGATCCATCGCTGTTCTGATCCTGATCAGCTCCACTAGTACTACTATTCTGCTTGCTCAAATATTCTGTCAATTGATTTCTCAATGAATTGTAATTCTGGCACATAACTGTAAGCATCTCCGTCAATTTCTTATTTTCAGCATTTACTCTATTTAGTTCCTCCATTAAATTACCTGTCTGTACAAAACAACACAAAATACAAAAATTCAAAATCAGCATTTATTTATATAAACTTCAAATTCTGGATCTGCCATTGTTATCCACCAAGAGATCGGAGAAGAAGAAGATTTTACGAACCTCATCTTTGACAGGTAAGAGATCTCTTCCAAGTCCAATGAAATTACTCTCAACTTCCTGTTTCTGCAAGGAAAATAAAATCATCAGATTAAACAATTAAGCAAATTATATCAATACATGATTATAGTGTATGTTGTAATTTTTTAAAATCACTTCCACATACCGGTAATTCATCGGAAACTCGAAGAGGTCTAAAGTTCAAATCCAAAGAAGTATCAACTAAACTGGTGAATTCCATTTGCTTTAATTTTGATTGAAATTTGTAAGAGAGAATAGGAAGGTATGTAATTGGGGGGATTTGAAGTTTGGAAGCTGAAGCGCTTTGCCCATTTTGCACAGCTTATTTATAGTTGTGAAAAACGTGAACTGATGGGATGTTAAATTGGTATATTCAGAAACAATTAAACGTACAGTAATTAATTGAGTGAGTTTGCTTTTCTTGTCGGCCCATTATCTTGTTTGAATTTCTTCCTTACTAGTCAAAGTCAAGCCTGCACCAAGGAAACTAGAAAGAAACACATTGTATAAGACAAAACACATGAAATGAATTCTTTTATCAGCTCACCGAGTACATGACCTTTAATAGAAGAATATAAAAGTTGAAAACTAGAATAGAAGGTTGATAAATAGTCAAACGTATTTTTTCTCCATTCCTAAGTATTAGTATTACTATTGTATTAACTCGTTCATTTTTTTATTACTATGGTGTTGGAATCAATCTGAGCATATCTCAATTAATTTCTTGGGATACCTAACCTCTTGATGCTCAATCCACATTATTGATCACTAGACCCATGCTTAGATGTAAATCATTAGATTTCTATTATTACCTAATGTATCTTGAGTCTCATTAATTTATTATTTTGTTGTTATTTCTGTTTGTTGTGATTAGCGTTTCTTTCTTTGAGGCGGGGATTCATAATAATAACTTCTCTATCTTCTCATAATAAAAGTAAATTTTATGTAAACATTACTCCTTTAACACTCCACTTATGAGATTGTGTTGATTTGCACTTAGGGGTGAGACCTAGTGGTCAATAAAGTGGTTGAAATTTATGAGGTCTCAAGTTCAATTTCTCTGGTGGAGACAAATTAAAAAACAGGGTGATCCTTTACATATGTCATAACCTTGATGGACAGAGTTATCTGATACCTGTTAATTATTATGCGAAAGTTGATCCAAACACCACAATTTTTTTTAAAAAAAATACGATGGTTTTGTTGTTTACAATATGAAGGGACTTAATTCATATGGTATGGGCAGAGGATGGAGGATAAGATAATAGTCTTCATAAATATTTAAATAAATAAATAGAATTTTGGTTTTGGTTCAATCTTCTTATCTAATTTTGTCACGTCAGCCGACATGGCTGTTTATAAATTAGTAATAAAAAAGAATATGATAGAGTTGTACTGTTTTTTTTTCTTTTCTTTATAAGTATGGTAATGTGGGTTTTCTTTCCAATCACGTTTCCAATAATATTTTCCACGTTATCTCTAATATTATTTAATTCCCCGACAAGGTCTGAACTTTATGACTTACCCATTTTTTTATTAAAAAACTACATTGAAAAACAGGAATACTAATTCATCAATTGATATGTACAATACGCGTTCTATATGTGTATTTCAAGATGGATTTAAGCTATATACAAATATATTTTGTATTATCAATTCAACTTGACTCGTTATAACAGGTTATTTTTTTATTTTTCAGATTATCATAGTACACTTACTATAAAAATTTTATAATGGTTATAAGTGAACTTAAAAGATGGTACAAAAAAAATTAATATACTGATGATGATGTGTGAATGAGATTATTTTAATCTTAAATAATTTGATAAGCTATTGATATAGTTAAAACATGCTTGAAAAAACTTAATTCAACTTTCTTTTAATGAGGGAGGAAATTAATTTTTTCTCGATCTAAGTTTAAAAGTTTTAGAGGAATTATTTATTTCTTTTTGACTATCAATTAATCTATATATAATTGTATTTTAATTCAAAATGTCATGTCGATTGAGAAAATCTAGACTTTATAGGAAGAAAATTAACTTTTCATAAGCTTTTAATTTTCTAGACTAGATAGAGAAAATTCATAATACATGGACGGCATGATAGACTATGAGCAAGAGTTGAATTTACACTTAAGAATGATACAAGGGGAAGAAAAGAAAAAAGAATCCTTCAAAATTGTCAATACATTTCATACGAGAAGACTTTTCCAACGTAGCTTCAAAATAGTTACTTTTGCAAGTCTTTTCCTTTTTTGGGGTTGTTTAGTATACTGGACAACCATAGATAATATGTTCTACGATTTTAAAAGATAGTGTTTTGAGGGTTTTCCAAATACATGTCCAAGCGCTGATTTCTAATTTTTTAAAAATTTAAAGTGAAATATTCTCATGGACAAGAGTTTATATTATTGGAGTATGTATATTAATCAAACTCAAAACCTAAATACATAGCATAGTACTTAATTAGTCGTATTTCATCAAATAGCAAAATGTTTTATTTTCAAGAAAAACGTGAGAGAGAAAAAAAACAGTGGATTCATGAATTTCATTGCCATAGGGATTAACTTGATTCTACGGTAATACAGAAAAAGGGGAAAAATTAAGAAAAATGAGAAAATTAATTGAGTCAGATGCAATGAACGGTAAACATCGTGTCAAAGTTGCTAATTAGAAACAAAATTTAACTATGATAAGTCCAAATTATGTCTTTTAACTATGTGCGGTTAGTAGTTAAATTAAAGTACATTTTAGTTAGACAATGGATTAGTGCCAGATTAATAAGTAGCTTAACTATATATATGATTGCTAATTAGTTTTTTTCAACTCAAAAATTGACCTGGACATTGACTAATTGGCTTCCACTTGTTTCACATTTTATTTTTATTCATTAAAAAAAAAAACCACTTCAACGTCTTTTCCACTTTCTTAATAAAGATTACTTTTTTAATTTTTCTCTTTTCAATTATATTACGTAAAATATTAATTGACTCTTGCCAAAACTTGTGGGT
>JAJOOR010034021.1:0-10351 GCA_036250505.1 Solanum acaule | reverse complement strand
CGATGGTGGTGGTGGTGACTTGTAGTAGTATGGTGGAGGTGGTGATGGAGATGGTGGAGGAGGGGACTTGTAGTAGTAGGGTGGAGGAGGAGATGGCGATGGTGGTGGAGGAGACTTATAGTAGTAGGGAGGTGGGGGAGAAGGTGATGGTGGTGGTGGAGACTTGTAGTAGTAAGGTGGGGGTGGTGATGGTGATGGGGGTGGGGGTGGGGGTGATTTATAATAGTATACTGGTGCAGGTTTTGGTGATGGTGGAGGTGGAGACTTGTAGTAATAAGGAGGTGGTGGAGACTTAGTTGGTGGGGGCGGAGATTTATAATAGTTTACTGGCGCAGGTTTTGGTGATGGTGGAGGTGGAGACTTGTAGTAATAAGGAGGTGGTGGAGACTTAGTTGGCGGGGGAGGTGATTTGTAATAATATACTGGTGTAGGTTTTGGTGATGGTGATGGTGGAGACTTGTAATAATAATGAGGTGGCAGAGACTTAGTTGGTGGTGGCGGAGATTTGTAATAGTAAGCAGGTGGTGGTGGAGACTTATACACATACTTTGGTGATGGAGGAGGTGGTGACTTATAAACATAAGTCGGTGATGGAGGTGGAGGAGATTTATAGTAGTATGGAGTAGGTGTAGGCCTGGGCTTTTTGCATTTCGCATAAGGTGTCTTAGAGCCATAAGCAAATGGTTTTGCATAGAGTACAACTTCATATTTATTCTTTGACTTCACTTTGAGGTTAGCACCCTTAATTCCCCAATGAAGGTTTGTAGGAATGCTACACTTTGTATCCTTAGGAGCATTGTGGAGTTTAGCCTTGCAAGCCTTTGCTCCATATTTGCTATATTCAAATCCTTCAACAGTGATGCTAAATTTGCCATTGATCTTAGTGGTACCATAACTCACAATTTTCTTGTCACCAGCCTTGCAAGTTACTTCAACAACAGCACCTAAATCCATGTGAAAACAGAAATGATACATTAATTAACACTAAAACAATTAATAGATCTAACATATGATCATTTAGATATGTCCCCACTTCCTGCAGAACTATGCCCTATATTTATAGTGGTTGCCTTATAAACTGTCTTGACGTTTAAAATCTTAATTTTAACTACACATATGGATGACAACAAAAGAGGGTTGAAGGTGACTTAACTACAACATTTATGAATTATGATAAAGGCATATAGTACAAAGCAACAAAAAGGAGAATATATAGTTGGATAATTTATCTTATGACAAATTAAGAGAAAATAAAGAAAGCAGGCATGATATAAAGACTATGGTACCTTTCAGGTGTTTCTTGCCGTGAGACATTTTTGGGTGCTTCCAATCATAACATCTAAAGCAATAGACTTTTCCGACAACTTTGACCACAAATTGATGATGTGGAGGATAGTAATGAGTTGGAGGTGGAGGAGACTTGTAGTAGTATGGAGTTGGAGGTGACTTAACTGGTGGTGGTGGGGAACTATAGTGATATGGTGGAGGAGGTGATTTCTTGGGTGGTGGTGGAGAGTTGTAGTAGTATGGAGGAGGTGGTGACTTAACAGGTGGTGGTGGAGAAGTGTAATGATATGGTGGAGGAGGTGATTTCTTGGGTGGTGGTGGAGAGGAGTAGTAGTATGGAGGAGGTGGTGATTTAACAGGTGGTGGTGGGGAAGTGTAGTGATATGGTGGAGGAGGTGATTTCTTGGGTGGTGGTGGAGAGGAGTAGTAGTATGGTGGAGGGGGAGACTTCACTGGTGGTGGTGGAGACTTGTAATAGTATGGTGGGGGTGGTGATGGGGATGGTGGAGGAGGAGACTTGTAATAGTATGGTGGGGGTGGTGATGGGGATGGTGGTGGAGGAGACTTGTAGTAATAAGGTGGCGGAGGAGAAGGTGAAGGAGGTGGTGGAGATTTGTAATAGTATGGTGGTGGAGGTGATGGAGAAGGTGGAGGTGGAGACTTGTAGTAATATGGAGGTGGTGGTGAAGGTGATGGTGGAGGAGGAGATTTGTAATAATATGGTGGAGGTGGTGGAGACTTATACACATAGGGTGGAGGTGGAGACGGTGAGGGAGGTGGTGGTGACTTATACACATATGGTGGTGGTGGTGGAGATGGTGATGGAGGAGGTGGAGACGTATACACATATGGTGGAGGTGGAGATAGAGAAGGAGGAGGAGGTGACTTATAAACATATGGAGGAGGGGGAGAAGGTGAGGGAGGAGGTGGAGATTTGTATACATAAGGTGGTGGCGGAGAAGGAGAAGGAGGCGGTGGTGACTTGTACTCATACGATGGAGGTGGTGGAGAAGAGTATACATAAGGGTCTGCCGACACTACATTAGCAACGACCAATATAACCAACGCCGTTAAGATTTTAGGCAAATATTGACGACCCTTGGCAGGGCCGCCACCTTGAAGCCTCATTTTGTCGGAAAACTACACCACCTAACCTCCCAAATGTGGCTAGTTAGAGTAAGAAGAAAGGAGATAACCTTAAGCTTTTCAGTTGAGAAGTGATGCCTTTGTGGGATTCATTGGCCTATGTATTTATAGTAAAGCACCTTGAGAGGTAGCTCTGTCTAAAGGACCAATTCAAATGTCAAAAAATATGTAACATGTTCTATTTTTACTTATAAAAACTCCACTTCTTGATCACTTTGAATTATTTTCACATCATTTACTTGCTATAAAGAAAATCATGAGAACAACATATGAATGTGCAAAGAGACACATCACTTCACATGCCACAAAATGTTGCTAAGGGAAAATGATTGCTAATTTTCAATATTTCCACTTTCTTACCATTTTGGTTTCCATGTGTTGCCTCTATCTCATGAACATTCAGAGTTTGAGACCTACAAGTATCAATAATAATAATTGAATGATAATCATACACAGTTCAAAATAAAATAAAATTGTATTCTTGTTTCTTTAGTTCATTAGTGGTAAATAAACTTAAACCAAAGGTTGTGGTAGAATGGTAATTAGTAAATATTCCTCCATCCTTAATCAGATGTATCGAGTTCGAGTTCAAGTTCTGAGTTTGAAGTCACCTTTAATAGGAAGTATTTTACTCGCCAACATGAAATTTTCCAGTATGAATTCAGATAAAGCGGACTCTAAAGCGAACACCAGACACAGAATGAAAAAGAACCTTCCTATGACGGATGCATGGCTTCAAGTATGTGGATTTTACTTGTTGCCAACTATAAATGTTGATTTCTTTGATATTGAAATGTTTCAACTACTCCATTATATTTTGTGATATAGTTAAAAATAAGTTTGACTATTTATTTAATTTTGAAATCTTTTTATTAATTAATTTCAGAACCATTTGTTCATGAACTAAGTTATTAAAAATCAATTTATGTCGTTTTCAATTAATACTAATTATTAATACCTAATAAGTTTATTAAACATTAAAAACAAAAAAAGTTTATTAAAGAGTGTTTAATTTTTTGAGACTTGGAAAAAAGTACAAATCCGTACGTACTCCATATTTTCTTTATTAGTACAATTTTTTGTCATGTTTGTATGAGGATTTAAGTTAGACTTTATAGTATATGTAGAGTAAAAAATATCAATATATAATTAGGTAATTATAGGTAAATTTGTTTGCTGAACATTGATTGGTAATATTTTTTAGTAAATATCGTAAGAATATATACTTCATAATTTTACAATAAAGCTTATCGTATGTTTCATCTTACTTGAATATCGTAATAAGAATTGAATATTTTATACTGCGGAGGTAAAAATATTACACGATTCTTTTCATCTGTCAAATTTTGGTGGATAGAATTAAGTATTTAGTACATGTAATGATGGAAAAAATAAATATCCGTGAAATTAGATGAGATTCACATAAATTAACCCGAACTCTGTAATTATAAGAAAAGTTGCTCTGTAATATAACAAAAAAAAATCGATTATCACTATATATATTTCAAACAAAACATAGATTCATTTATTTTATTATCAGTTGACTTTGCTCCCATACTGGTACGTCTCTTCTTATTATTTTTTTTTAAAATTAAATATATAAATAAACCACGAAAGAATATTAGACGTGGATTGATTAACTTTTTGGACACAATATTTTTTTTAAAAAAATTCAAAGAAAAACTATATTAAAGAATTATAATGAAAATTATAGACCTTCTTAACATTGATGATTAATGTATAAGATTTTAGTCAAATTCTTTTTGCAAATTCATTATTTAATTATTTTGGCTTTTGTGATCCCACTGTTCGTCCACTAAGGAAGACATTTTATTAGATAAAACTTTATGAGGACATTGAGGAAGCATTGTCTATAGTTCCACTATTTTGTGTGTGTTAGTCTATTAATATTATAGTAATATGACTTTCGAATGATTTCTTTGTGAAACCTCTACGAAACACTCCATAGGGAGTTGGGGGAGAAGTACGTACATTATCACCATTTTTAGAGTCCATTTGGGTATTTAAGGGCCAATTTACAGTAATTAAGCAATTTTCTCAATTTTTTGTGTGTTAGCCTATGAATATTTTGGTGATATAGCTTCTTAACAATTTCTTTGTGAAATCTTTATGGAACCCTCCATAGAGAGTTGTGGGAGTAGTACATACCGTCTCACCATTTTCAAAGTCTATTTTGGGCTAGGGGCCAATTTACATGAATTAAACGATTTTATCAATTTTTCGTGTGTATTAGCCCATGAATATTTTGGTGATATAGCTTCCGTAAAATTTCTTTGTGAAGCCTTTATGTAGCCCTTCATAGGGAGTTGGGAGAGCAGTATGTACAGTCTCACGATTTTCCGAGTCCATTTTGGGCATTTAAGGGGCAATTTACAAGAATTAGGCAATTTTCTTAGTTTTTTGTGTGTGTGTTAGCCCATGAGTATTTTGGTGATATGACTTTCGAATGATTTCTTTGTGAAACTTTTACAAAACCCTCCGTAGGGAATTTGGGGAGCAGTACGTATAGTTTCACCATTTTTAGAGTCCATTTTTGGCATTTAGGGGGGCATTTACAAGAATTATGCAATTTTCTCAGTTATTTGTGTGTGTTAGCCCATGAATATTTTGGTGATATGACTTTTGGACGATTTTTTTGCGAAACTTTTATGGAACACTCCGTAGGGAGTTGGGGTAGTAGTACATAGAGTCTCACCATTTTCAGAGTCCATTTTGGCATGTAAGTGGCAATTTACAAGAATTAGGTGATTTTCTCATATATTTTTTGTGTGTGTTAGTACATGAATATTTTTTGGATATGACTTCCGAACGATTTCTTTGTGAAACCTCAATGGAACCCTCCGGAGGGAGTTGGGGGAGAATTTCGTACAATATTACCATTTTTAGAGTCCATTTTGGGTATTTATATGCCAATTTACAGAAATTAGGCAATTTTCTCAATTTTTCGTGTGTGTTAGCCTTTAAATATTTTGGTGATACGGCTTGATGATTTTTTGTGAAACCTTTATGGACTCCTTTGTAAGGAGTTGGGGAGTAGTACGCACAGTCTCACCATTTTTTATCTTCATTTTTGGTATTTTTAGGGCAATTTACAAAAGTCGACAATTTTCTTAATTTTGTGTGTGTTAGCCAATGAATATTTTGGTGATAGGGCTTTCGGACGATTTCTTTGTGAAACCTTTGTGGAATCCTTCGTAGGGAGTTGGAGGAGCAGTATGTACCGTCTCATTATTTTCAAAGTTCATTTTGGTTATTTAGGGGGGAATTTACAGGAATTCAGTAATTTTCTCAGTTTTTTGTATGTATTAGCCATGAATATTTTGGTGATATGGATGATTTCTTTGTGAAACCTTTATAGAACCGTCCGTAGGAAGTTGGGGGAGCAGTACGTACAGTCTCATCATTTTCTTTGGGCATTTAGGGGGCAATTTACAAGAATTAGGCGGTTTTCTCAATTTTATTTTTGTGTGTGATGGCCCATGAATATTTTTGGGCTATGACTTCCGGATGATTTCTTTGTGAAACCTCAACAAAATCCTCCATAGGGATTTGGGGGAGAAATATGTACACTATCACAATTTTTAGAGTTCATTTTGGGTATTTAGGGGCGAATTTATAGTAATTAGGCAATTTCTCAATTTTTTGTATGTGTTAGCCTATGAATATTTTGGTGATACAACTTCCTGACGATTTCTTTGTGAAATCTTTATGGAACCCCCTCCCCCATAGGGAGTTGGGGGAGCAATATGTACAGTCTCACCATTTTCAGAGTCCATTTTGGGCATTTAAAGGCCAATTTATCTTAATTAGGTGATTTTCTCTTCTTTTTTTTTTTTTTTGTATTAGCCCGTGAATAATTTAGTGATATGGCTTCCAGACGATTTCTTTGTGAAACCTTTATGGAACCCTTCGTAGGGATTGGGGGAGTACGTAGAGTCTCACCATTTTCAGAGTCCTTTTTTGGCATTTAAGGGCAAATTTATAGGAATTAGGCTATTTTCTTAGTTTTTTTGTATGTGTTAGCCCATGAATATTATTATAATATAGCTTCCAGATGATTTCTTTGCGAAACCTTTTGGAACCCTCCGTAGGGAGTTGAGGGAGCAGTACATTTAGTTTCACCATTTTCGAAGTTCATTTTGGGTATTTAGGGGGGAATTTCTAAGAATTAGGTGATTTTCTCAATTTTTCGTGTGTGTTAGCCCATGAATCTTTTGGTGATATGGCTTCCGAAAGAATTCTTTGTGAAACCTTTATGGAACCCTTCGTAGAGAGGTGGGGGAGCAGTACGTACAATCTTACCATTTTTGGAGTCCATTTTGGGCATTTAGGGGGCAATTTACAAGAATTAGGCTATTTTCTTAGTTTTTTGTGTGTGTTAGCTCATGAATATTTTGATGGTACGATTTTCAGACGATTTCTTTATGAAACCTCTACGGAACCCTCTTTACAGAGTTGGGGGATAAGTACGTAGAGTATCACCATTTTTATAGTCCATTTTGGATATTTAGGGGCCAATTTACAAGAATTATCCATTTTTCTCAATTTTCCATGTGTTAGCCTGTAAATATTTTGGTGATACGGCTTCTAAACGAGTTCTTTGTGAAATCTGTATGAAACCCTACATAGGGAGTTGGGGGAGCAATACGTACACTCTCACCTTTTTCAAAGTCTATTTTGGACATTTAGGGACCAATTTACAGTAGTTAGGTGATTTTCTCAATTTTTTGTGTATGTTAGCCATGAAATTTTGGTGATATGGCTTTGAGACGATTTCCTTGTGAAACTTTTACGAACCCTCCGTAGGGAGTTGGTAGAGCAGTACGTACAGTCTCACCATTTTCAGAGTCCATTTTTTATATTTAGGAGGCAATTTACAGGTTTTAGGCGATTTTCTTAGTTTTTTGTATGTGTAGCCCATGAATATTTTAGTGATATGGCTTTTGGATGATTTCTTTGCGAAATCTTTATGGAACCTTTGTAGGAATTTGGGGGAGCAGTACATACAGTCTCTCCATTTTCAGAGTCCATTTTGGATATTAAGGGGGCAATTTACAAGAATTAGGTGATTTTCTCAGTTTTTTTGTGTGTTAGCCCATGATTAAATTTTGGTGATATGACTTTTGGATGAATTTTAAGGAATCCTCTTAGGGAGTTTGGGGAAGAAGTACGTACAATATCACAATTTTTAGAGTCCGTTTTGGGTATTTAGGGCGCAATTGAATCAAATAGTTTTCTCAATTTTTCATGTGTTAGCCTTTTAATATTTGGTGATACGGCTTCCAGACGATTTCTTTGTGAAACCTTTATTGAACCCTCCATAGATATATCACCTAGGCAACAAAGAAGTGGAAGCAACAAAAGCAAAAAGAAGACACATGGAAGGCAACATAGTTGGGACGGTAAAATGACTGAGGAGTTTGTTCCAAGGCACCTACCTATGCGACATGCAAAGCAGAACCATTTGACAGTATCAATAGGTTCAACATGATCCAATAAATCCATAAAGAAGGTATGAATTATCAAGTGTTGTTGGATAAGTGTGAAGAAGAAGACAAGAGAAAATTACTTCAAGTTACTTTTGATGGGCAATCAATCTTTTTTAATTCATGCTTTTATAATAGAAAGTTTGGGGTTGATAACTCAACTTTCTTCTTGATTGGCATATTTTTACATTATTTAAGCATCCTCATTTGTAATATCATCATGAAGTGTATTACAAATTCTGTGGTGATCAAAAAATACTTAGTTCTATCTAGTTCTTATTTTCTTCATGTTTGTTAGGTAGCAGAAGTTAGGTATTTTATTAGGATTAGTAAGGTAAGACCTAGCCCCCCTTGCTTGTACTTATCCCTATTGATTTTTTTATTTTTTTTATGTTTGATAAAAAACCGCTAGACAATGTTTAGTGGTAAATTTGCTTTAAAAAAAATAAAACCCTCCATAGAGATTTGAGAGAGCAGTACGTACAAGCTCGCCATTTTCGAAGTTCATTTTGGGCATTTATGGGGGCAATTTACGAAAATTAGGCGGTTTTCTCAAATTAGGCCGAACGATTTCTTTGTGAAACTTTTATTGAACCCTCTGTAGGGAGTTGGAGGAGTAATACGTACAGTCTCACCATTCAATATGCGATATTAGGGCATGAATCGCAAAAATTGTGAACCATCAAGTCACTAAAAGCGAGCATCCAAATCCATTAGGTCGAGGACACGTCTTGCTTAGGCATCATACATCACATATTGTATTGCAAAAGAGAAAAGAAGTCAAAGGGGTTTCGATATTATTTTAACCTTGTTCATACAATATAATTTTACGACGGAGGAAGTTCAATTAAGCCATCCACCAAAATAGATTTTTTAAAAACTCATCTAATCACACAAACAATTATTCTCTTATTTAACAGTAGAATCTACTAATTAGAAGGTGCTTCTGACATTGGATTAACTGGCGTGTAAGATATATTAACTAATAGCCGCCTTCTACAAGCTGTATTTTAATCTTAAATAATTTGACAGTATAAAAAAATAAACATTGCCAGAATAAATTAAAAAAATTAAAACTTTTTGGAAATCCAAAATTAGGGGTGGATGCACCATATAAGCTATTAGGGGCGCTAAGGTCAAGTCTTCTGGGATACGAAGCCGTTTTTGTTCGGGAGTGATTTACCCCTAATATGGGACTTTCAGACGCGACTCCAGATTTAGCCCAATGTGAGTACTGGACACTGGGTGGAAAATAAAATTAAAAAAATTGTTAATTAAATTAAATAAACAAGTAAAGACTTCTTGGAATTGGAACAAATTCGACAGGAAATTGTGAAATCTTAATGATCTCTTCTCTATCTAATGCTTTAAAATCGTTTGTTTTGTACTCACTATCCGAATTCCGAGTATATGTTATGTTGCATATTTATGTACAACTATTAACGACTCAATAACTCAAATAGTTGATAAAATAAACAGCATTTTGAACCTATAAAATTCAAATTCCGAATCGTTTTCAAAGTCAACCACACTACAATTAGGGCTGCTAAGAAAATAGAAATAACAAGGAAACAGACAAAAAGACCAAATAATTGTATGATCTCACTGTTTATAAGATGCTTCCATGTGGCAACATGTAAAGGTTAACCAAACAAAAAAATATGTCAAGAGAGTGGAAATATTTTAAAATTATCAATCAATCTCTTTGCACATTCATATGTTGTTTCTCATTTTCTATGTAGCAGGTAACAAACTACTTTGTTATAAAGATAATATGGAAATATTCAAAGTGATACAAAGATGACTTTAATAAATAAGATGAAAGAACTTGTAGATCCAGCTGTTAATGATTTTTTTACACTTTGATTATCAATCAGAGCAATTGAATTGGTCCTTTTAGACAGCTCTTTACTAACAACTATTTTATCAAGAAATTTTAGTATAAATACATAGGCCAATGAGTCCACAAAAGGCATCACTTCTCAACTGACAAACTAAAAGTTGTCTTCTTTCTTCTTCCTCTAACTAGCTAACCACATTGGGAGGCTAGGTGGTGTAATTTTCCGGCGAAATGAGACTTAACAATGGCGGCCCTGCCAAGGGTCGTCAATATTTGCCACAAATCTTAGTGGCATTGGCCATATTGGCTGTTGCTAATGTAGTGTCGGCGGACCCTTATGTATACTCTTCTCCACCACCTCCAGTGTATGAGTACAAATCACCACCACCTCCTTCTCCGTCTCCACCACCACCATATGTGTATAAGTCCCCACCACCTCCCTCACCGTCTCCACCACCACCCTATGTGTATAAGTCTCCACCACCTCCATCACCATCACCACCTCCACCATATGTCTATACGTCTCCACCCCCTCCTTCACCATCTCCACCACCACCATATGTGTATAAGT
>JAJOOR010034020.1:0-10051 GCA_036250505.1 Solanum acaule | reverse complement strand
ATTTGTTTCACAAATCCCCCCCCCCCCCCCCCCCTTTTTATTTCTTTGTTTCTGGAAGTACTTTGGCTAACTGAATATAATTATTGGTTAAAGTAAAGTCTAAATCATTTTCCTCGTGGGATCGACCCCAACCTACAAGTTGGGTTCTTTACTTGATAATGATCGCTTATACTTCTTTAGGGAGGTGTAATTTGAGCGTATCAATAACATAAATTTATCGCTCATTCATCGTTCAATAGGATTAGTGACGAATTTTCTTGTTTAGCTATAAAAATTGCATGTCGCTTAATCCTGTTTTTAGGTAGTACTAGTTTTTACACACGTTCATTGCACGTGAATATCAAACCATGCACTACACTATTTTTAAAAATAATGTGAATATTATTTAATAAAAATATTAACTAAACAATTATAAAATGAATTATAAAGTATAAGTTCCTATAAATAGTGAATGTAAATTTTCTTATGATTTCTAATGAAAGATAGTCACTCTTAAAATCTCTTAGTTACACTTCTTAAATATATTTTCTCCTCCCTCTCCCATAGTGCATTACTTAGTTATTATTATATTGTTGGAGTTCTTATTTTTAATATAATATAATATAAATAAATATTGATATAAAATATAGAAGATATGTTAAATTGGATGTTTTTAGTTGGAGTATTATATATTAATTTAACATTCATGTGAGGGAGTGTTCTAATTTCACTGAACTTTGAGATTGTCAACGTCTGTAAATCAACTTTGAGTTTTTAAGAAGAGAAGAGTTAAAAATATTAAAATATCATAGTTAAATAGTGTGAGGAAACCCTTCCATTTATAGATAACAAAGTGTTGTATGAGCATGTGCATATTTTTTCTTCTCATAAAAATCACAACCCTTTGGAAAGGTCACAACTCATCGAAAAAGTCACAACTCTTTGGAAAAGTCATAACCATTCAATGTTAAAAGGTGTCTTCTTTTAATATAGTATAATATAAATAAATATAATATAAAATATAGAAGATATACTAAATTGGGTGTTTTAAAAAGAAGAAAAACAATGAAAAACTTTTTTAAAAAGCGTAGTTTAAAAAATTGAGGAAACCCCTCATTTTATAGCCAACAAAGGGTAGTGTATGAAAAGAATGTTTATTGTGCCTTATCAAAAAAAAGTCACAACCCTTTAGAAAAGTCATAACCATTCGAAAAGGTCACGACTCATCGGAAAAGTCATAACTCTTTGGAAAAGTCACAATCCTTCGGAAAAGTAACAATTCCTTGGAAAAGTCGAAACCCTATAGAAAAGTCACAACCCTTCGAAAATGTCACAACTCATCCGAAAAGTTATAATTATCTGAAAATGTCACATCCCTTCAATGTGAAAAGGTGTATGACTTTAATATAATATAATATACATAAATAAATATAATAAAATATACAATATAGAAGATATACTAATTTGGTGTTTTAACTTGGGGGTATTATAATAATTTAACATTTAAGTTAGGTAGTTCATTCTTTTAAGGTAGTATATAGAATAGATAGATAAAAAAGATAGATATAGATTTGTCTAATTTTAATTTGATATGAAATTTTACAAAATAAAGAAAACTTTTAATTTAAGGATATGTAGAATATATAAAAATATCTTTTAACTTTGTGATGTTAAAGATGTGCCCCCACCCCCAAGAAAAATAACATTTTATATTATACTGAATAAAAACTAAAGTACAACAAATAACTTGGAAACAGAGGAGTACTTATTCAATCTAGTTTGGACACTTCCAATATGTTTTTGATCAAATCTTTTTTCTACAACAGTTTGAAAATTTTCACAACTTGAACACCAAGTTTTAGTTTGTGCAACATAAAATCATTGAACTTCTTGTCAAGTAGAAGATGTTGCGAAAGTATATTTATGACTATGAAAATGAGTACATATTAATTATCTAGATAGTCTTCTCTTTTGAAGTTGAGTTATTTCATTCTCCTTGTTGCATCAATTTTTGTTGATCTCTCTAATTTACCCACAAAAAAATATTGTAATTGCATAAATGAACAACTCTCACAATCTTCCTTGTTTTAAGAAGAATAATAGAAAACTTTAAAAAATTTGTAGTTTAAAAGTTTGAGAAAACCCCTCTATTTATAAACAACAAATGCTAGTACGAAAAGGAGTTTATCGTGACTTATCAGATAAGTCACAATCACAACTTTTCAGAAATTTCATAACTCTATAAAAAAAGTCATAACCCTTCGGGAAAGTCACTACCCATCAATGTGAAAAGGTGTCAGCTTTTAATATAATATAGAGTAAATAAATATAATATAAAATATAGAATATATAATATATTGAGTGTTTTAAGTTGGGGGTGTTATAGTAATTTAACATTCAAGTTTGAGAGTTCATGCTTTTAAGGTAGTATATAAAAAAAGTCACAACCCTTCAAAAAAGTCAGTAGCCATCAATGTGCAAATGTGTCAGCTTTTAATATAATATAGAGTAAATAAATATAATATAAAATATATAATATATAATATATTGAGTGTTTTAAGTTGGGGGTATTATAGTAATTTAACATTAAAGTTTGGGAGTTCATGCTTTTAAGGTAGTATATATATATATATTGTTATAGATAGATGTAACATCCCGCCTTTTTGAAATGTTTAAATTAATCTGTATCTTTGTGGCAAGATAAAAAGTGATTAATAAGTTAAGCATGATGTGGTATAAATTAGGAAAAATGGTCTGAAAAATACTCTAACTTTGGCCGAAATTGCTGTTAGGATACCAAACTTTATGGAGGACCTTTAATCCCGCTGCACTATTTAATAGTTTATTTAAAAGGTATTTATGTGCTCACGTGGACACGTTATTATTTATAATTATGAAATATTTATGATGTCCACGTGGGCATATATATACCTTTAAAATACACTATTAAATAATGTAGGGGGGTAAAAGGTCCTTTCCAAAGTTTGGTATCGTTACTGCAAATTTCGGTCAAAGTTCAGATATATTTCAGACCCTTTTCCCTATCAATTATTTCAATTTTCCAATGGTTGTATTTTAAGTTTTGAAGTCAAGCACGAAGAAAAGTAAAAGATTGTGAAAGTTATCGCAAGTTCCTATTTAAAGGTTTTCTAAAATTTGGGTTAACTATCTCGGAGTTGTTCTCTCAATCTATAAAGAGTTAGGGGCCCCAAGACTTATCATTTTCAAGGCATCAAATCGTTTGCCAATACAACTTCAGAACAGAGAGATATTATATTTGCATTTTCATGAGATGATGTAGGTAAAATATGAAGTGGGCTCAAGTCGTTGGAAAATGTATATATCATATAGAGGAAATTTCATGAATAGCGAAGAGATTTACTTTAATATTCCTCCTTACCCACATTTTGTTAATTATGTTTCATAGCTATAGTTTTGTTTGCTATGGGTTTTTCCATTGGTATATTTCGCTTGCCAATTTATAAACATGGTAATTATATACAAATAATGTATTTATAATCTGGGGTTAAGGGTAAGGGTTAGTAAAGTACCACCCATAGACGGACCAAGTTAGGTGGTGAAATTCCCTACTTGGAGGACCAATCACTTGGGGACACCTAGCTTATCAACCTTGAATGCTAACACTAGAATAGAGTTACTATTATTAGGAATACTATGTTAAGAGCTTGTGGGGAACACTTATGCCCAAGTTTTCATCTCATATTGATATTTCAAACTGTGAATCCTACTTATTTGTTACTTATTGATACAAATCAACAAACTTCTATTTTATTTATAAATCCCCCCTTTTTGTTACTTTTTTCGAAAATAATTTGACTAAACATAGATAATTGTAAGTTTGCCTAAGTCTGAACCATACTCCTCGTGGGATCGACCCTAACCTGAAAGTTAGGTTCTTTATTTGACAACAACCACTTATACTCCTTTCGGAAGGTGTAATTTGGGCATATCACACCTCACAACTCCACTCTTAAAATTAGAATCGTTCGTGTAACCCCTTAGACTTTTTAAAGTGGTTAAAGTGGGATAACATGCAAGTCTACGAACCCAAAATGGACTGCGGACTCTTCACGTCACCCTAAACTATTTATTTAGGGGTCCACGACCTATTCAGGACTTGGTGACAACCTTCTGAGGCTGCCAAGGTGGGGGTAACCTACATAGGACCCTAGACAGCCCATGTGGCTTGTACAGTCCGATTAGGGATCTGTACAAGTCACCCATCAACTTTTAAGTTTTAGGTAAACTTCAAACAATCACATCTCTCCGCACATAATGAATTAGGTGGCCTATAACCTGTGAAATTAAAGGTATTTGAGTCCTCTTTTCAACGCCACCAAGTGTGCCTCATTTCGAGTTAGGAGTAAAATGTTATGCTCGTTTTAGTGAAACCTTGTTGGGAAAGTGAAGCTTCACGGCCTGCTATATGGCAGGTGAACTGTTTCATGGACTGTGGAGCCTTAAACGATATGTGAAACCTCCCTTTTAAGACACCTCATTGGTGTTTTAGGCTAGGATGGTTTTGTTCTTTCCCATATGTGCTTGGTACTTCAACTACACTATTTTAACCCATATTCTAATCTAAACCATGATATTTTACACCTAATTAAGGGCTTAGAAGGATTAATCAATTATTTTATGTTCATTAACACTTCAAGACATTAGAGCAAGGTTCCAAGAGGAGACAAGCTAGGGTTCTGAGTGTTCTTCGAGTTTCATCTATTTCGCCAAAAAACTTTGTTCTTTCCAGGTATGTATGGCTATTCATAGTGTTTGACTAGTTCATCATCACACCCTACATCTCAATTCAGTCAGTACCAAGTTGGGCCTATGGTTCTTCCCTCAGTTTTATGTGATTCCTATACTATGAGATTGTGGTACTTTATGCATTGAAATTCTTGAATTATTGTTCATGTTTGTAGTTCCATATGAATTCTCTCTCTCTCTCTCTCTCTCTATATATATATATATATATATATATATATATAGAGTTTTACTAAAAGTATTTTGAGCGAGTAATTTTCCTTACATTGATTTTGGAAACCAAATTTAGTTAAAGAGAGAAGTTTAAAAGCAAGATTTTGAAAAAGAGTTTAAGGGAACTTAAAGGGTTACAAATGTATCATTTTTATATTGAAAATAGCACTATTTTCATAAAAGTATAAAAGTTTTCAGTTTTTATATATCGATCTTTGGCATGAGAGATAAGTCCATAAGTATACGTTTTAAATGCAAGTTTTGAAAAAAGGTTTTAAAGAAAGAATCAAATGGTTTTATATATACTATTTGATGGTTGAGAAAAATAAAAAGTATGATTGATGTTTTTGAAAAGTACTTCAGTAAAGTAATATTTCTTTTCTTTGTAAAGGGTGATTGAGCAAAGTGATAAGTAAAGTAAAGTAATAGTCCCTTTCTTTGTAAAGGGTGAATTGAGCATAACTGATATTGATTATTTTGGGAGTTGTATCAATCACTGAATTCGGTAAGAGTCTAGTGTAAATCAAAAGTCTAACAAAAATATGTAGCCGGTGTAGGATAGGATAGCACTGATTCTTCATGCGACTCCTAACTACCGCTTAGAAGGTCTTTTAGATGGATCAATAGTTACAGTATCATCCTATACCCCGACAAGGTATAGAATGACCCTTGTAATGTGGGTGAAACATTGTATCATTGCTAGACTCATATTAATGGTTGTCGATAAGAGAAAATCCCCACAAAGTAAAGTATATGATTTTCATATTGCTTTTACTGCATATCTTATTATAAAGCTTAAATAGTTTTTACTTCATGTTCATGTATTAATTAAGTTGAGTTGCTTTCGGTCCTTCAGTTCAGTTATTTGTTTAGTCATCCATATCACATACTCATACATTCAATGTACTGATGTCGTTCCACCTGCATCTTATTATAATGCAGACGATATAACTGTTTAGGATCATGAACAAACATTTCCTTGAGATCAGTTTGCACTTCAGATAACTTGGGTGAGCCTCGTTGCATTCCGAGGGACTTCAAATTTATTTTCTAGTCAGTTGTCTTGAGATAGCATGGGTCTTTTCCCGAGATCCATCTACAGTAATAGAAGTTTCATATATAAATAAAGTTGAGGACTCTTTTCGCATTTACTCTTCCTCGAGATATTTGTGCAAACTACTCTACTTATTTTATTGAGTATTTTACACACAACTTGAGTTGATTTTTTTTTTTTTGAGTTTAAATGTTCAAAATTTTTGTTTTAAGCATTTTATTGCTTGAGTAAGTTTTCCACTAAGTAGTCAGTCAGGCCAAGGGTTTCCTTGGGGACTAGTAATGGTTCTCGAGTGCCAGCCACATCTAGGATGTAGGCTTGGGGCGTGACACAAGGATTGATGTTTGAAAGAATGACCGAAAATGCAAAAAGAAGTGCAAACATACATTGTTGATCGCCTAACAAGAACGCTGGATTGCCAATTGAGCATGACCTCGCCTAAAATGACAGTGCATAGTACTTGTGTCTATCAAATCAGATCGGCGGACACCAGTGGAGAAGGAGATGTGCCGAATGAGAAAGGCGGCATTGATGAACATCTCTCAAAATGACAGTGTGAAATGAAAAAAATTGAATGATTGAAAGGCGAACCAAGGTGGTACTCAACGAATCGCAAAATGTGAAAGGTTGACACAATCGAGTTCGCCAATTGAGGTTCAAAACACCTGAAGCCTAGAGCATCAAAGGAAAGTTGAGGAGTAAGAGGCGATGCGCCGAACGAGTTCGGTGAGTCCGACTAATGTCGCCGATTGAGTCACCTATTGGAATTTTGGGACTAATTTTGGGAAATTATAAATAGCCTAAAAGAGAGATAAATTAAATATAAGATGACATAGAATATAGAATATCATATCAAAGTGTGTGAAGAGTTTAGAGAGAGAACACTTTATCTTTGAAGATTACTTTTTTTGCTTTGGGGTTTTTACAACTTTGTGCTTGAAATTGATAAATTGAAGTTGAATCCAAAGTGAGTTTAATTGTAATTGCTTAATTCCATGTTACCCATGGCTACTTTAATGGAAGGTATAATCTCTTTATTTTTTGTGATTGGTGACTAAAGCCCCAAGATCTAGGGGTGAAATTATGGGGTTGGGTGTTGATTTAATGTAGTGGATATTGTGCTATGCTCTATTTTTCTACTGTTCATGCATGAATTTGGTCTAATTAGCATGAGATTCATTTATGGCTTAAGTTTTCAAACATAATTTCTACTTCCGGTCTCCGATTGATGCTCAAAAGAGATTGATTGGAGTGGGTAATTAGAATGATACTAGCAATTTAGGTTTGATGTCTCTAACTTGCATGAAAATAGAGGTTATGGGTCGGATCTATTTTCCTTGTTCTTGAAAGAGATAATATAGTAAGGTATTGAGTTGTTTAGGTTGGCATGTAGATGTGACCAAAAAGAGATTATATGCATAGATGCTTTGAGATCGAAAGATCTTTAGTGTCAACGAAGATGACTTAGCCTATTCATGAATGTTCATTACTATAGAGCAGCACAATTACCCCTATGTGACACTGATTTTCAATCTCCCCACCCCTAGATTGCTTATTAACTTTTGAATTATTCGATATTTTAGTTTAATTGTGATAATTGAAAACCAAAGCTTTATATTAAATAGGTGGAAGTATATACCTATTTGTTCTTACCATTGCAAAAGAGTGATCTTAAAATCCAAATTTCTTGATAGGGATTATTTACGATATATCATTCTCTGTGGGATTCAACCTCGACTCTTCACTGAATTTTTTATTGACTACGACCGTTGTCCCTTTTGATTAGTTTTAAGGACTTTTGAACTTTTTCATTAATTTGTGAGGATTAGGTTTTTTCCCTTTTCCTAAACCCTTAAATAGAAGTAGACCCTCGAATATTATGATACACATTTCTATCAATTTTTTTGAAACTCCTAAGAATGTATCCAATTTTGAAAAACTATCGAATTCCAACTTTTTATCTAAAGTCTATGATAGTTCACTAAATTGTTATATAAAATTAATTATGAAAACTCTAATTGGCTTGTAGTATTTTTCACGAACCCATGCATAAGAGAAATAAATAAAAGTGTCATTATTTAAAATAAAAATAAAAATATATTTTCCATATATATATATTTCTTTGGTATGGTTTGATATTTTTATATTCATTTTTGTAAATTTTAAAATGTACCAAATAATTTGGTGTAGGTATAACTTGTCACGCGCCATTCTAGGGCACTAACTGACACTCGATATCTTATTTAAAAAACCCAGCAATTAAAATATAACTAAAAGGAAACAATGAGGGCTGACAAGGCCATATAGCATAATGTACCAAATAATTTGGTGTAGGTATAAATTGTCACGCGCCATTCTAGGGCACTAACTGACACATGCATGTGTTGGCATGTAGTACTATGTTGTAGTTTCTTGTTTACATTCATGTTTTGGAATTGACCGTATGATTCTTCCGATCCACGGTGTTTGTGTACGAATACTGCACTTTTTCTTTCCTTGTCTACTGCAAGATATATTCAGGCAGCTGCTTCGAGGGCTCAGTTGAGACACACACTTAAATGTTTGAATCCATGAATGAGCTACTCTTCCGGGCTACCATGGATTCGTTCTTGTTTTTTTGTCCATCTTTCCGAATGCATACACTTTAGACTAATAGATTTTTCCTTCATAGTTTTAAGGGTAGCATCCCCATTCATGACTTTTTTGGACTTTTGGTACAATGACTTTAAGATTCTTAAGGGGTTTGTAACACCCCGAATCCGAAAATAGACCAGATTACAGATTTATGGTGTTGCAGGTGGCACTCACGGGCACCATCCACGAACCGTGGGAGGACCCACGGTCCATCCTGCAGGTCCGTGGTTTGTGTCAGCAACCTCCCCCAGAACTCAGCTAGAAATTAGGCCAAGTGTTGACCCACGGCCGGACCTACGGTCCGTAGGTCAGGTCACGGACCGTGGTTCGTGTCCGTGGATCGATGCCCCTAAAGCCCAGCTTCAGTTCCATTGATGGTTGACCAGCACGGACCGTCATTCGATGCACGGTCCGAAGGTCTGACCGTAGGTTAGGGTTAGCAGCCAGTTAGATGAAAATTGTTGAGTGGGTCAACTTCATATGGTCATAACTTTTAGCACAAAAGGAATTATGTGTTCCATGACCTATCATATGATAGATAATTGAATCCTCTTTCCAACGCCGCTGAGTTTGCTAAAATCCAACCTCCGAGTGAAAAGTTATGCTCGTTTTAGTAAAGCCCTGTCGGGCAGACTCGACCGACGACTCCAATCGACGGACCGTAGATTGAATAACGGCCCGTCAGTCCCGTCCGTCAGTCACTCTGACAGCAATTAAGTCAGGGGTCTTTTGGTCTTTTCCTATTTTGTTTAACCCTAAGATACATCGTTTAGACCCTAAATCATGAGGTTTTAGTCAGTTTAAGCCTAGAAACATAACTAGAACTTACCTTAGTCAAAATCATTAATCAAACATAGAAAAATTAGAGCGTAAGAGAAGAAGAGAGGTCAAGAACCCTAGTTCAAGAACGCAGCAAGGTTCCATCAGTTCCAGCCCCGAAATCTAAAGATTTCTCTGTGGAATTCGTCACCAGGTATGTCGGATTTCACTAGTGGGTTCCTTTCACCCATTAGGTCCCTAGAATTCAGTCAGATTCTTGATTCCATGATTATGAACAGACCTACGGTTTCTAGAATTTCAACAGATCATCATGAATTAGTTATTTAAATGTTCCAAATCAGATTATCAAGTTGTTGCTTAGTTTATTACATGAATTTCAGAACCCTAGCTATGTATTTCTTTAGTTTTTGAATTACATATGCTAGGTCAGATATTTCAGTTATTCAGTTATACACGCCTCAGTTATTAATGCATCAATATCAGTTTAATTGTTGCATTCTCAGTTTGCATGTTCAGTTTTGAGCTATCCAGTATTTACAGAAATTCAGTCATAACCAGTTAACCACTTAATTCATTGGGAGTAGCATAATACCGAGTTGGACTAGG
>JAJOOR010034019.1:0-10974 GCA_036250505.1 Solanum acaule | reverse complement strand
AGTCAGCCGCACTTGGAGAAAGAGATGGAAAAGGCGTAAGTTAGCAGTTAATTTGGGGCTGATGGGTCAAATAGATTGGGGCGGGTCGATTTGATTTGGGAATTAGTGAATTTTTAAATTAGTTTAGGTTAATTATAGAGTGACCAATAGATGATTGTCATGCCATTAATGAATTTATTAATTGGATTTAAATTGAGAAATGTTAAAAATAAGGGTAATATGGAGCCCAAAGGTAGATGTGAAGGGTATTTGAGACCCAATAGGTGGAAGGAGGGTAATTTTGTACCATTTCCAATAGTTTGAGGGTATTTTAGGCCCTTTTCCGAACAAAGTTTAACAATAGGTTTTATTAGTTTATGTCCAAGATATTATTCCACCAAAAATTGCAGGTGATAGAATTTAAAAATCATTTCAACTATAGATCCGCATGGTGATTATGTCTGTGATCTTGATTGTTCCTGTGTTGTACATATACCAATTCTTGGAATGAACAACGTAACCTCTTCAATTATTAAGTTATTATGCCCAGATACGGGTTGATCAGCCGAACTCAATATCTTTTGCTCAAATAGTATATTTGTGTTAAGAGATTATTTAAATATGTAAAAATATTAAGTTTAGAATCCGATTGTGAACACTTGAAGCAGTCATTATAGAATCCAGAGTCCATAAAATTAAAATTCTAGCTCCGTCTTTGATTATTTATTTAAAATAGTTGATTTATCTGGATACTGATAATGCCTTGAAGGAATGTTGTACTCGTTCAAACTAATTTCAGTGAACATTATTTTTGGCCCACAATCATATTCTTCCTTGAAAAATAAAATAAAAATAGTAATCCTATTACAATACGTTATCCAAGTCAACTCATTGTGGCTTTTGCTCATTCCAAAGGATAGCAATACAATATTTTCTAAGGAACAAATGTTTGCATTATCGAAAATTTGGTGTGTTTTGCCACTTCACTTCTCGCTCTGTTAGAGAGCAGCTATTTTAGTTGCCAAATGCTCACTGCTATATATAATTATTTATGGGAGAAGGGTCAAGATTATCCCTCAATTTTCGTTTAATAGCTTTACTGTACGACCATTTATACCTCACCGTTACAAAACTTATAACCGCACCTGTCAATTGGACGGAAAGCCTCAAAATGAAATTTGATGTCAGGGTGGTCTTTAATTTTTGTTGGTTGATCCTTAGAAATGCCTCCAACATTTGAACGTCTCGAGTCGCAACAGATAGGAACAATCTCTCTTTGCATTAACTCTTTTTTTTTTTTTTTTAAAGCACGTCATCTAACTTGAGTGCTACAAAAGTAAACGTGGCTGATAGAGATATTCTTTATGACTTGGACAATGACATGTCTAATGGAGACGATGAAGATGAAATGTTGGATATGTGCTTTGATAAGGTGGCTAAGGAGGGGATCTTTCACCTAGACAACAAAGAAGTGGAAACACCAAGTACAAAAAGAAGACACATAGAAGACAATATAGTTGGGATGGTAAGGTGAGCGAGGATTTTGTTCCAAGGCACCTACCGATGCGACTAGCAAAGAAAAATCATATGACAGTGTCAACAACTTTATCAAGATCCAACAAATCCAAGAAGAAGTGATGAGCTATCAATTACTTTTTTGGACAGATTTGAAGAAGAAGACAAGAGGCAAATATTTCAGATTGCTTTAGACGGACAAACTGTTTGTTTTAGTTCATACATATATCAAATGAACTTTGAGGTGGCTAACTCATCTTTATTCTTATATTTTATATTCTTGCATTACTTAAGCATCTTCATTTGTAATATCATAATAAAAAGTATTATAAACTTCATGATGATCATAGAATACCTAGTTTTTTCTAGTTCTTTTTTTCTTAATGCTTGTTAATTAGTAGAGATTGTTGTCTCATTAGGATTAGTAAGGTAAGGCCTAGCACCCGTTACTTGTACTTATCTCTATTTATATCTTTTAATTTATTTATATTAAAAAAAAACATCAAGGGAGGCAGTGGGGGGTGGGGGGTATGGGTTGAGCTTAATTCTCAAAAAAATTAATTCTCCCCACTCCACCTTGCATAATAATTTTTTTCATTTTCTACCCGTGTGGCCCGTCCCGCATAAATTCTTTAATTTGTACCTGCATTTTAATTTTTTTCCTCATGTGTATCCATTTTGTGACAACTTCATATATATGGCGTTTGAAATTAGTTTTAAGTTGATTCATGTTATAAATCCATTGAACTAAGTGGATTGTCCATTGAGTTTATTCATAAACTAATACTATCATATGTGTATTCCCTAGGTTCTATGAACCTTTTTGGATAAGAATGTATCTATTTATTATGACACTTATGGTGACTTTTGAAGTGATTTCTCAATCTATAAATAGTTGACAATCAGCGATTTAGCGGTAAATGTTCTGAAATTGGGCGGTTTTAAGCTAGAGTGCCCTTTCATTGTTGATTCTTACTAAATTGAGAGAGCTATCCCTAACTGATGTTTTTTTTTGGAGGAACGGACAATCTTGGAAATTTGTTCTGCTTGTCCAGTGGTAGAAGATTTACGTCTCATCAGGTGTCAAGGAGTACAAGATCTATTAATATCTGATCTCCCCAAACTTCTAAAGCTTACAATACATCAACCAGATGAAATAGGTTAGGAATATAGAAGTATCCGGATTCAAGTTGTTAAATCTTCAAAGTCTATATTGCAGAGGATGTAACAGCCAGTTAACGTTTGACGTGACCACTTTCAAGTTTCTGAAAGAACTGAGCATAACATTTGAGCAGATTACTGATCCGATAGTAGAGAATATTGTTTCTGAACTGCCCCTTCTTGAGAAATTAGAATTGAACTTTTGTTTCAAGGCTTAACTTTACAAGTTGTATGCTTAGACAGTTAACATTCCGTTCTGGCAAGAGTCTAATGGAAATTGGGATCGACACTCCAAACCTGCTCCGTTTTGAATATGAAGCTCCTAAATTGCCTGTCATATTCTCTATGACAACATCTTGCCTACAGGAATGTTATCTCAAATTAATGCCCAACGATCATCTAAGCACGAGTTGGTTTCAGAATTTAAAGGAATATCTATCTAGATTTGAATAACTGAATTTACTGGTTCTGTGTATAGGTTCAACGACTGTATGTCTGAACTCCATCTTCAAATGTTTACTTTTTGTGACATTTGATTATTTTTTTTTAAGTTGATTATCAAGAATAAATTCAATGTGGAAGAACTGAATGGAACATTATCCTGCCCGCCATCTATTGTCAAGCATGTGAAGATAGAGCAAGTTCTGGAGTCTCTAAATTTTGAAACTCTGTTAGATGGTTTGTTTTGGATTTGTCATCCAGAGACTGTCAACTGAAAGAATCTGGCGGGAACAATGAGGACTTTATACAGGTGAATTTGATTTTCCTGTCTTAGCTTATATAGGATATTTGTTGCTTATATAGTAAAAGAATATCAGTGCTTAATCTTCTCATTCTTGTTCTGCTTTTTGGTACAGTTTTTGAGAGAGAAACTAATGCAAAGAGAGATTGTTCCTGTCTGTTGTGAGTCAAGACGTTTCAAATGTTGGAGGTACTGCCTTAAATTGAAGTTGAGAACTCCACTGCACGGTATGGGGATCTTGCTTCATCATCTCGAGCCTCGACCATTTGTTTCAAACTGACATGGTAGAATATGATGACATTAGAAGAGCACTGGTCTAGCGCTGAAAATTCATCTTGTCTGTCTTGATTTGCTTATATTCACATGTATCTGCTTCGTCATTACTGCAGTCACAAAGTTGGATTATGGTGTAGTGATGATGTTTTTTAATTCTCTTTTTGCCTTTTAGTTTTTAACTAGATACTGTCGTAACTAGTTCTGTCTTGTGTTTTGGGTCTTTACTTGTTCACCATAGAAATAACCTTATTTGAAGGAACTTGCTCTGGTGATGGTATATATACTTTTGAGAAGTGCTCTAGTACCCAACAAAAATTAACAGAACTGGTTCTGTTTTGGGTCTGTTGCGACTCCTGAAAACTGTCTATGAGCGCATGTAAACAGTAATTTAAAGTATAATTGTTTAAAATTTATAAATATATAATTCTATAAAGTACTGTACTATATAAGAATTTGTAATTCTAACATACAAGTATAATTCATCTTATCGAATTAATTATTTGGTCTATATATATATGTGTGTATATATATATATAATATATATTAATCCGTTAGCATGTAATAACCTTCCATGTCCATGACCATAGCCCCAAGAGGAAGCTTTTTCTTCATTCATCTGCAGCTGCATCACATAGTAGTTGCCAGTGTGAAGTCCAACGGAAGCTATATAGTTCCACTTCCCATCAAACCATGCGTGGACAGTCCAGTTAAATCCAAAATCCACGAAATCATAGTCGAGCACAAGTCCCATCACCTCTAGAAACATTACAGATATAGGCACATGTTCTTCAACTATCAAAAGCTCCCATTGTTTGTAGGATAGTACCAACATTTCCACAACGGTCACACTAGTATAATTCAAACAAAAAGAAGAATTAGTGACATAAATTAACATAAATAATGAAAAATTAAAAAGGTGACACAGCTTACAGATACGATAGCATTAAAATGTTTGTTGCCCCGTCGTGTGGTTGAGCAAACCCGTATGTGTATAGGTGTACTCGTCCAACAGCATTGGAAACTGCAAATCAAGATGAACATAATTACTAGAAACTATAAATCAAGTTGAACATAATTACTAAAAACTGCAAATCAAGATGAACATTGGATCTAATTCAGACTTCATGCTTCTCTTTAATTACTAGAAACTGCAAATCAGGATATACATAATTACTAGGCAAATCAACATAAACATTGGAGCTAATTGATACCCATCTAGAAACTGCAAATCAAGATAAACATAATTACTAGCCTTTCAAAGTAATGAATGTTGGGTATTTGCCCTGAATTTCTTACCATAAATAGATTTTTCTTTTCCTAAAACGAATGATATAAAGTCTTCCTATTTGCCTTTTTCTTTTCTTTTACAATGTAGTCCTAAGAATTTTGAGAGTTTTGTGTAGGGAGAGAAGCGGTGAGACACATGAAAATCACAACAATGAAATGGATGAAGATTTCAATTTAAATGAGCAGTTACAGATACTCTTGTGTGATTTCTTTGTGATATCCACTTATTTAATATAATTTTATCCTAATATGGAACTAGCTACACTTGATACATTGTACATGAACGGAGTTGTAAGATACGAATAGGTATATATAAATTATTATACGTTATATAATACTACAAATGTATATATTTCAGATAAGTTCTTATTGATTATAGTTTTGAAATTTTTATCAATTGAATCTATTGTTATACAAACTATCAAAATATTCTAGAAGTAGTAGAAATATTTAAAATAATAATTGAGGCTTCATTTGATTGAGTATATCAATTAGAGTATCATTTTTACTTGTATATATTGTGAGGCTTTCAAAAGGCATTCAAAATTAAGACAAAGTCTTTTTAAATTTAATTATTTGACAATTTAATTAATTTGAGCTTGAAATGTTTAAGAAACCTCAGAAAATTGATGACAGTCTTACAAAAGAAATTTTAAAATATGATTGATTCAAATTGAAGTGAATTAAATAAATTAAGAAGTAGAAATGTAAGGCCTTATTTTCTAGGTACCTAAAGCATTGCTTCGGTGGCTTTAGAGTTGAGCCGCCCCTGCTTATAATATCCTGGTGTTTAATGTTATTTTCTGTTTAATATGTGATGCAGTGGCTACATGTCCCCAGAGTATGTAGTCCATCAGAGCTAATTGATGCACATCTAATGAGTTCTTGTTATACTTCTGGATTGCTACGGTTAATCCATGTCGCTCTATTTTCTTTAAACAATGAGGTCACTCATTTCGAACTTCATGCTTGTCTTTACTGGAATTGTAAATCAAGAGTAGAAAATGAAAACTAAGAGACTTTCATTTCATGCACAGAAATCACAATACTTGATCAGCGGAAAAGAACGGAGGTGTTGCTGGTTAGTAGCTGGTTTGAAGGTGAGTTATGTATATATTAAATTCTATATAAGTAAAAATTTTAAAATACTATCACTACGAAAAAAATAAAATTGGTCTTAGCGATTGACGAAATCCATGGCTAAAAAGAACTTGTTGTTTTTCTTGGGGGGAATGTTATTAAGAAAATGCAGAATGCACTCACCAAATTTGTCGCTAATTCGCAGTAAATTTACAAAGTTATATCAATGAGCCATAAAGCAGTCACATGGACCTCTAGTTATGCAAAATATTATGCAAAATCATCTTCATCCTATGATTTGCATCTATAGTACTGGATATATTTATTTTGAAATAATTAATATTCTTCCAATTAATATATTGGAAAAATGGTTCAAAACACATAAATTTTGATCAAAATTGTTATTACACACTTCAATTTCGCGGGGTCCTATGACCCCCAAAATTATTTTTTAGTGTATTACTGAGGGTATTATCAGGTTAGTTGGATGAGCAAGTGACCACACTCACAATTAGTGCGTAAGAGTGGAATAAAAGTAAAATGAACCCTTCTTTATTTACCACGTGGCAGTTCATATCATTCCTTTTTTTTTTTCATTAAATATCCTTGATTTTAGATGTTAATGGAGCCGTCAATATAGGCTAGGCCCATTGGGCCGGCCTGGCCTAACCTGTGATTTGATAGGGCTGGGCTACAATTTTTGGATCCCATTTAAGAAAAGGGCTTTTTAGCCCTGCCTGAATAAGTCTGCCGATTTGTGGGGCTTGATAAATATGGATAGGGCCAGCCTGTGGGCCAAATAAAATTAATTAAAAAATAAAATAGAGTATTAAAAACAACAAGAGTCTAAACTCAAAATCAGTTTAAAGTTTGAAATATTACAATTTAAATACAAATTATTTTTATAAAATACATATTACGTAAAATAAAAATTTCCTAAAATTTCTAGGAATCACTACATAGGCCGTAGCCTATGGAATATTGTCATAATTTTTTGTGTTTTATTATGACATTGGAAAACAATTTGGTTTATATTTTTATTTAGCTATTTATGCTTTCACTTGAAATCAAACTTAATAATTATTATAATGATAATTTTATTTGTGGATTTGATTAACAAGTAGTAACACTAACACCATGTAATATTATCTTATCGATATTTATGATAATATTTTTAAATTATAATTTAATTTAAAAAATTATAAAAAATATAGTTTTACGTAAAGAGTGCTGGCCCGGCAAGCCCATAGCCCACCTGGGCCGACCATTTTCTGGCCCACACCAAAAATGTGCTAGCCCGGTCTGACCCGTCAAATTTCAAAGCATGTATGGGCAAGCCCGAATGGGGTGAACCAGCCCATATTGACAGCTTTAGATGTTAAGTTAATTACTTAATTTTAATTTTTAATTAGGGAATATATGCACATGTCGACTTTAGATGTTAAGTTAATTTCATTTTTTTATTAGGGAATATATACAACATGTCAATCTTTAATTGGATATTTTTTAATAAATTAAACTTGATTATTAATTATCATTAAAACTTAATATGTCAACATTTTCTCTTTTCTTTTATTTTTTTTGCTTTCTTCTTGATCGAAAATTCAGTCATTTAACTGGTGTCGATACCGGAAATGAAAAATTCTGTCCATGCCGGCAACGGAAAACTCAACCACAACAATTGTCAACAATATAATTACTATTACATGAGTACTACCTCCCACACAACTAGAGTGTGTAACAATAATTTCGATTAAAATTTGTGTGTTATTTTCCCTAATATATTTGAACTCTTCTTCTGACTTGTACGAATATGAGCTGAATATGGGCTTTTGTTTAAGCAACTCAAGAAAATTTTAAGATCCACTTTATTTCAACTTGAAATAGAAATTTTAGCTAGATTATGAGCTAACACATTTCATGTTCGAGGAATATATATAATCTTGATTTCTTCAAAAGATTTCATCAATCGCCAGACATCTTCACAAATGATCTCTATGTCATCAAATTCTTTTGCCACATTTGTATGACATTCTTTGCATATGACAGTATGTGAACCTTTGACCAACCCTTTTATAGTGTTTTTTCCACAGCCTCCCGAATTGCTAGTGCTTTAGCAGCTATGATCTTCCCTACAAATTGAATAGGGGTACCAAAGGGATGAAGCAAATGGCCATAACTATCTATAGCCGTCATTCAAATGCTTGTTTTTTTCTTCTCCCTTTGTAAACCTGCATATGTGAAAACAACAACCCCATCTTGGGCCAAAGTAATAGTTACATCATAAATCTTGTTAGGTATATGATTCACAGTTATCAAATTTTGCACAACTTCATTATATTCATGTAAATCAAATAAAGTCTTACTAATTATGTCATTAGGTTCATATGTACTCATCATTAAAGCATAATGAATTTCTCACTTTCCACGTTTGCCATAAAAGAGAGACACTCAATCTTAGTAGCTCAATGGATTCTGAATATTAACCTGTATACAAAAATAAGTCATTCCACCATATTGAGGATAATATTGTGTAATTTAAAACATGGAGATACGTATCTTTATTCTTTTCTTATTTTGAGATCCCGCAACGCCAAAATATGAATTAGCTAATACCTCGTCTTTAATTAAGGTTTAACGAGACTTTAATTTGATTGATTTTCCTAAAATACTGAGAGCATGTTTAAAATTATTGTTAGAATTTTTATTTTAAATCTTATTTTAAAATTAAATTTTGTTCAAAAAAAATTAAAAATAATTTTCAAAAATATATTTTACACTCTACCGAACTCACCCAAGGGCATCTCAATAATGGGACATCACATGCTGACGATCTTGACACCGAAGGATTCTTTATCTTACACTCTCTTTTTGCATCAAATTCGTTGTTCAGTTTCAATTTGACTGATTATATTATGCAAGTCAACTTGGATTAATTATATTTTCCCATTACTTTATTTCGTATTTGGAGATGTTCCTTCTTATTTCTGTTCGTCTAATTACATAAAAGTCAAGTTGAATTTTAAAAATTATATGAAATTCAGTTTTAATTATACGAAAAGAACTGCTAGTAGAGTGATGCATTAATAAATGGATAGGGTCACCGGTTAAATTTCGGGGAAGTATTAAAAAAAAATATAGGAAAAAGACTTATTGACTCATTTCCCAAAATTGGCTAATGTATCCCTTTAACAAACAAATGGTGGAGATTTGTTTATGCACCAGCAGAGGACAAAATACATCAGTGGCTTTTCTTTTCAGGTTTGAACATGTCAAGTTTTGCAGATTAATTTGTTCTTAATTTGGGAGATTTGGTTTTTTGATTTCTCAGATTCTCTTCTAGTTCTTACCAACAAACTGCAGCCTCTTCTTCTTTTTTTTCAAACAAACTGCAGCCTTGGTTTTGAACTTTTGCAGGTTTTGTATGTACAAGTATTAAATTGTTTCAAACCAGCTAAATCTAGGTAAGTACTTGACTTTTACAACTCTAATTTATACTCTGTTTGGATTGTTGTTACATATTGTTTCACTATTTATTGTATTGTATTGTTTTAATGAATATAACGTTTGGATAGATTGTATCGTTTTCTGTCACTACAAAATACCACACATTATCAATTTGAAGAAAGGGTACGGGTAGAATTACTATAAAAAAAGTAGGGTAAAAGATAAAATATGATTATTAAATAATAACGAAAGACAAAATGTGATTTTTTTAAAGGTAACTAGTTATCACACTAAATTGTTTGTGATAGAATTCAATAAAGTATAAGTAACTACACAATACAACAGATAATGCTGCTCTAAATTGATGTTGTTTTTTTTTACATAGAGATGGCTAATGCTGCTGTGATTTCTCTCGTACGAACTTTGGAGCAACTCGTGCAGCGAAAACCACATTTGATAAGTGATGAAACAAGAAGAATGGTGGATTCTGTCCTTGATAGTCTTGAATATTTCCATGACTTTCTTGAGAGCACTAGCAAGAGAAAGCAAAAATATTGTAGAAAGGTTGAAGAGTTGGAGAGAGAGATTAGAATGGAAGTCGAAAAAGCAGAAGATGTGATTGAACTAAAGATCATGTATGGAATAATGAAAAAAGATGGATTATCCAAGACTTTCTTGAGAACACTTGTAGGAAAGATTGATGCACCAAGGGAAAGAAAGGCAATATGCAAAACGTTGCTACCATTTGTAAAAAAAATTGATGCTGTGAAGAGTAATGTGATGGGAAGTAGTTTTGGTACAAATCAAGTTCAAGGCTATGACGATTCTACAAATGAGGATTTGTTGCCTGGTCTTTCATCGAGAAATGTTGCAAAACTGAATCCAGAAAATATTGTCGTGGGTCTTGAAGATGACCTCGTGAGAATAATCAGAAGACTAAAAGGGCCAACGTTAACTCGAGAGATTATCCCCATTTTAGGAATGGGGGGAATAGGAAAAACCACTCTTGCTAGAAAGGCTTTTGATGATTTTGAAACTAGGCATCGCTTTGACATCCATATTTGGGTGACCATATCTCAAGAGTATCGGATAAGAGGTATGCTGTTGGACATTCTTCGTTGTACTTCAGATGAGACCAATGAAGGGTCTAATGATCGGTTGATGGATATGATATACAAGAAGTTAAAGGGTTGGAGATATCTTGTTGTAATGGATGATATTTGGAGTACTGATGTCTGGGATCATATGACAAGAACTTTTCCAGATGATAACAATGGGAGCCGAATTATTTTGACTAGTAGGCAAGAGGAGGTTGCTAATCATGCAGATCCTGATAGCAATCCTCATAAAATGAACCTCTTAAATTCAGATAATAGTTGGAAGTTACTTCGTGACAAAGTGTTTGGGGTAGAACATGCATGTCCTCCTGAATTGGAGGATATTGGAGAACAAGTAGCACAAAGATGCCAAGGACTGCCCTTAGCTCT
>JAJOOR010034018.1:0-11331 GCA_036250505.1 Solanum acaule | reverse complement strand
AAAAAAAAAAAAAAAGAATATGGATACACATCATAAACAAACAATGAAATGATTTAAACAACCACTTAAATTTAATGACCAAGATAATAATGAAAACCCCATCAATTTCCTAGAAATTACTCATCACCATCAAATAAGACAAACATCAATAGCATATAATCGGAGTTTCTTGCAGTTTATTTACAGAAAATATCATAAGCACCACAAACACAAAGTACTACAAAACTATATATCTACCAATACACTGAGTTAATTTTGCAATCAAACGGTTGAAAATCGCATAAGCATGTTAAAAATGTAAACAAGCATATGGAACATTCTCATATGTGACTAGGGAAACAGAATAGCAGTCAATCTTTAAATTGTGTATGATTTCCCATAAACTAAAGCAGAAATCCACTTTCAAATGATACAAACTATTATATTCAATCCTCTATATCAATCAAATGAAAAAGCCAAATCTAGTGCTCCATGATTAAATAAGAAAATATTTCATGAAGGCCCCTGCTTCAAGAATAATCATTAATTGCACCAATAAAACTTCTGTGGGCACTAAATGCAGCAGCTCCAGGTTTCCCTTGTCATAAACCAAAAAAAAAAAAAAAAACCTTGAGGTAAAAAAAGAGGGCAAAACAAAACTTTCTATAATTAGTTGTTCCATGATGATTCCCAAAAAATACTATTAGCTAAACTTAGGAATCACCAATACAAAAACACCCATTAAAGTTAAGAGGTTAAAACGAGACGGCGAGAAAATATTCAGATGAGTTTCTGATAAATCACCATAATTACAACATAGAATCCCTGAGAATGTTGAGGATTATTACACAACAATAGCAGGATGGATTGATGATATAGATAAAAACAAACAACGGGACCCTAATCAAAATCAAAATAAAAAATGCACCTTTTGGACATGGCTTCCACCTTTGCCTCTGAGTTCTGACAGTCCAACCCTGAGGTGGCGGTTGGATTTTCTTTTTACTTCTACTTTGAAATATTAGGTTTAATAAAAAAATTATTGTAATTCCCCCTTTTACACCATTGTTCAATAGTCTAGTTTTAAAAGCAGTAATTCTTAAATTTTAAAATTAAATTATCGAAATACCCTTTTAAATTACCTAGTCATAAATGTTTTTTCCTCCTGGTGTCCATTTTAATTACTAATTAATCTTATTTGAAAAGTTATTGTTTAATCGTGCGTGGATAACTATTAATTTTTTGTATCGGTTGATTTATGTGTTTGTACTAGAATGAGTTTATACATGTGTATATAAAATAAATTGTTTCTTCCTATGATTGGTCCAAAAAATTTAAAAAAATATGTGTACTTTATTGTGAGTTTTTTAAATTTGATGTTGTGGACAATATAAAAAAAAATTGTATTTAGCAAAGTTACATTGTTAAATTTCCTATATCCACTACTAATATATAAGTGGCAATAAGCACACAGTTGGGCGGGCGTCAGCATGTATATTTTAGCTATGTGCTTCACTACAAATTCAACTACTTGGCATTTTGGTTGGAGCTTGACATTTTACGTCAAGGTCTCTAGTTCAAACCTTATTGGCAACACTATTTATTATTTGTTTATTGTTCATTTTGCTCCTATGTTGTTATATTATTATCTATTTTATTGTTTATTTTGCTCCTATGTTGTTATATTAATTATTTTTTACAAAGTTTAGGGCATTTTCCTTCTAATTTTTATATAATTAATTTATTCTGCAAAAATATTTAGGATTTGAATGTACTTTTCTAAGAGTTTAGTTAAATTATTTAATTTGATTAATTTTTAAATTTAGGCTATGTAAAAAGTGAAAGCGCAATATTTAACAACGTAAAAATTTGAAAAACATATTAAAATGTGATTAACTCTTGAAATTTCACATGTGCCACATAAATTGGGACAACATGAGTAACATATATTATTGGGAAACTTACATAAATATACTATAATAAAAAAAATATTTACATTTATAGCAATAACATTTTTTTTGCACTTGATCACTTTTAATACATTTATAATACACTTTTAATACATATTATAAAGAACAATTTATTATTCACATATAATACATGTTTTATTGATGGACAATACATTTATCACACATTTTAATACACTTATAATACAATGTGTCAACTTCTTACCAAACAACCAAAATATATTTTAAAAAACAGTTATAATACATCTATATTGCATACTTAATTCACTTTTAATACATATTGCAGATTTAACATAATATTTCTATAAATGGTAATAAATAAATAAAATATCGCTAAAATCAGTAATTATTTAGTAAAAGGCACCCATCCAAGTAATTTTTCCTATATTATTTAAAAAGTATGTTAAGAGTACTATACAACTTAAAGTATTTAAAAACATATTAAAAATTTGATTAATTTTTGAAATTTCACATGTGCCACGTATAAATTGGGACATGGAAAATAACATATAATAGTTTAAAATTGCGTACTTCAAATATATTAAAAATTGATGAACTCTCAAAATATCATATGTGCCACATATATTATTTAAAAAGTACGTTTAAAATATTAGAAAAATAATTAACAACAAAATCATAAAATTAAAATAATATATATTGGGTCCGGACTTGTCCGAGCTTTTGTATCTAGTAGAGGAAATACGTGTTAACATGAGCCTTTTTATCTGATTGTTTTTTTTTATGCTCTATTTTTTTTAGTATATTATTTACCTTATTACATTTTTTGATATTTTAGGTAGTGTTACTTTTGTATTAAATGAAGGATTAAATGATTAGAGATCTTTTTACCGTACATATTTCTAAAAATTAAATACATACATACATACATACATGCATGCATATATATATATATATACCTCACGTGTGTTTCACGTGGTTGCCTCGTCTTGTGATGCCTACAATTGTGAAACATTAAGCATACTTATTCGTCATAATATATCGTTGTAATTATTTGAACAGACCCTTATACCTAATTTAATAGTGAATTGTATGCATTCTACCGTTGTTCAATATATTGAATATGTAAGTGAATACTTTATATGGATGTTTATCAGATACCAAATATTAGTTTCTAAACATTACTCCATCACGCCAGACTAATTGGCTTGAATTAGATGCATGAAACTTGGGGACGAAGCTCTAAATACGATGTAAATATGTAATTTTTCTCGAAGGAACATTTGGTACTAGTTATGAAGCCATCCAGAAATACATGATACCTTTCAGGAGTTTCAAGTCATTTGTTTCATAATTATCAATATCTAAGTCTATACAATAGTTGTATTTTCTTCATAAATTGCATGGTGATGGTCAGCTCGTCTGTTCTTCAACCGAACCTATCAAATACAACCAATCACATTTTCATTAGCTTCATGTAATGTGTGGGTTTTGTTCCTAATTGATTACGCTAAAAAAAAGATAGCAATCATCTCTTACCTAATACTTTCTTGTATACAATATTTATTGTACATGTCCTTGTCGTCGTATCTGGTTGTTCAGTCATAACTAATACTTTTGTCATGGTCATTGAGATTCCCCTTGATAGTGATATATATAGTTGTCCATAGGAGAAAACATGTTGCGAAAGATATAATCCAACAGTAGGGATTGTTTGACCTTGAAATTTATTTTTCATCATTGCAAAATATAGACGTATTGAAAATTGCTTCGAAATAAATTTAAAAGGATATCCTTCGTTCTCAGGCAGTGATGATTGAATTCTTGGTATAAACACCTACTTTGTAAGTGGGTCTTTGAGATTCATCAATTCAGACCATTGTAAAGACGAAATCACCCTTACCTAGTTGATGGATAATCAATTTGATAACTGTTTTTACCTTTTTATAATGTCTAGCTAAAACCCCAATTCTTGGGGTGTGATTATGTGATTATGGGCTGATTTAGCTTATGGTTATTGCTAATTGTTAGTTTAAATGCTATTTGAAAGTGAGTTTAGTCATTAATGTGGTTTAATTTAAGAATTGTAGTTGCAAATGCAGTTCTACCTTTGTGTTCTTGGCTTGTTCGAGAGAGAGGTTTTAGAACTAAGGTTTTTGATTAATGGTTTATGGGTATTGGGTTGACCTGAGTTCAGCTCGAAAGAGTCAATCCTAAACCAAATCCCACACATTCAGCTCGAGAGAGTGAATTTATTAAGGTGTGGGTTGCTCTTAATTTGCATGTTTGTTGATGTTCGAGAGAAATCAACTTGATTCGGGGTAAATTGTTCGAGAGAAAATTTGCCTCCACTATAGCCTAGCCTACTCACTAATATCTAGCTATTTACTAATAGTTGCAATTATCCATATGTCTATATTGCCTATAATCAATCACATCTCAAGAACCTGTCTCATTACTATTAATTCGTATTGTTTGCGACTGTTGTTTGTAGTTAATAATCAAAACCAAAACCCTTACTTGACATTCATGTCACCCCTTGATTTGAATGATATCCTTATTCGATAATTTTTATTCCTATGACTGATTTGACCGCATTCTCACTTCCCAATTGAATCTGAAACACATATCACTCCCTGTGGGATTCGACCCCAACTTATTTAGTTGGGTTTTATACTGATTAACGATCATTGACGCTTAGAATTGGATGAAATGTCTTTGAAATGTTATTAATCAAAATGGCGCTGCTACCGGGGAGTGGTGTTCTTGTTGGTTATAGTTGAATCTACTTACTTTTAGTTTTGGTTTTTGTGTTACTTGTTGAACATAGGAAATTGGTGTCAATGGAAGCAATGGTAACCAAGTAGACCACCCTCCTTCAAAGATGATCATTCTTAAGGATAACATCCTAAATTTCAAGCACTTGGAGGCTGAGACAATCCATGAGTTGTGGCTATGATTTAAGACACTATTGCTGCAGTGCCCAACTCATGGAATCCCAGATAAGATGCTACTGGACTGTTTCTATAGAAGTCTTGGTCCTGAGAACAGAGGAGTGACTGACCAACTTTCTCCGGGTGGTCTAATATGACAACCCTATGCAATAGTAGCCCAACTCATTGATCACATGACTAAGACCAACAAGGAGACAGATAAGGACCTGAATTCGGCCAAAACGTTGACCCAGCTGGAGTCCAAAAAGATCATGGAATTTGAAGCACTGTATAAAAAGAAAGATGGGTACATTCCTCCTCATGAGCGTAGAAAGCCCAAGGATTATGAGGGTAGATAGATAGAAGAGATACTCTCACTCATTCTCCACAAAGTCAAAGAACACGATAGAGTGTTAAAAGAGATAAATGAGAATGTCTCAATGCTAAATCAGATGATTGCTTCTCATTCCATATTTATTAAGCTACTGGAGACCCAAATGGGTCATATGCTATCTCGTCTCTACTCGAGACAACAAGGAGGGTTGCCTAGTATCACTATGGCAAACCCCAAGAATGAAGATTAAATGGGTACTTACGTCGTGCCACAACGTTAACTAAGGTGCTTCTTGGGAGGCAACCTAAGTTTTTATTGCTTTGTGTTTGTTGTTGGAATAATGGATGTTGATTGTGCAGGTGAAAAAGTAAAATGTGTTTGAAAAATGCAGATTGGCGAGACAAAAGTCCCGTCAGCGACTCGCTAAAGAAGTCGGCAAGCCCGACTTGAACCGTCGTTGGACTCAAGAAAATATCAAGTTGGAGTCTGTAAACTCAGCAGGCACATGGACAAGTCGGCGAGCCCAATTTTGTCCGCCGTTTGGACCCCCAAACTAACTGGAGGTCCTGTAAAACTTGGCGAGGTAAGAAATCACTCGACGCATCCCTAAGTTGTTCGGTGAAGACGACTAATATCGCCGATGGGCCGTGAACTGAACAGTTTTAAAAGGCCAAAGGTTTAAACTTTCAAACTCTTTCATATTACCTCACTTTTAACTTCATACAATTACACCCGGACTTTAGTTTTTCAATATTTTTGCATTCTATCGCTTTTTGGTCATTGATCTTGTGTTCGGAGTTGAAATTCTTTGCCGCCTAGCATTATAAAATCATATTTCGGCATTAAAGCTATGGCTAGGACCAACCTGGATAACAGTGGTATGCCACCCCGCCAACGAGCATGGGGAATCGTGATGAATGAGGGAGCAACTGCTTCTGCTAAAAAGGGAAAGAAGGCACCTCCCAAGGGAGGCAAAAGCAAGGGCAAATCGCCCGTATCTGAGACACCGGAGAAAACTCCGGCAGCGAGGGGGAGTCCTTTGATTCCCAGGCTGCATTCTTTGAGCCTGAGGATGACCAACCTCTTCAATCTCAACGAGCTGAAATTCGTTCCAGAGTTCATCAAGATCTGTCTAGGACCTTAGAGTCTACCCCGTCTGCTACTATACAGTGCCAGCTCCAACATAGATGGTGGTTCCAGCACCACCAGTTCAGGGTCCTCCTCTCCAGATACTCGATAGATTAAAAGCCGAGAGATTGAGGACGATTCTCGAGGAGAATCTACTGTCCACAGAGGGCCTAGAGGGCAAATATTCTAGGGTGAGGGACACACTCCGGTACTATTGCTTTGACATCTTCACCAGGCCTCGAGGCCCATATATCCCCACCTGGGTTCGTGAGTTCTACGCTGCGTATGGTGAGCTAGTTCCCCAGGGGAAGAAGAAGGCCAGCGCCTTCAGACCGGTGAAGTCCGTAGTGGTTTGGGGGAAAGAAGTGGGGTGCAACAACGATCACATCAATTCTACACTTGACAGAGCCACGGGGATTGAGCATGAGTATGAGGGGCTAGCTACAACACAGGCCCTGGATGATCTGAAGGGCTGGCTTGCTCCCCTGATTTCTAACACCACTCCGAGGTAGATTGAGGCAAGAGCTCCGATAGAGAAGAATGACTTGAATGTAGTTACGCGGTACTAGTTTGGATTCATGAGCAGCTTCATTATGCCCTCACAAAATGAGTCCATCCTCCGCCATCTCAAGGCGGCCTGTCTAGGATCCATTATCACACAAAGCGGCTCAACTTGGGACTCATCATTAGCAGGAGATGGCCATGCGGGCCAAATAGCGCCAGACGTCCCTTCCCTTCCCGATCCTGATTACAGAGATATGCCGGCGTGCTGGAGTTCCTCGTGATGAGAAGAGGGACATAGAGGTTACCCCTATATCTTTCATAGATATCCAGTGCATAGAGGCCGAGTATACTCGAGCTGAGGCAGATAGGAGAAGAGCAGCTCCGATGGATACATCCCCTGAGGTTGATGTTGACTCTATACCTGCAGATGCATCTTTGCCTACTCCGGCCTCCGGGACTTCATGTACACCAGTTACCACTCCTTCTTAGGCCTCAGGTTCTTCTGCTTCCAAGCCAACCAGGATTACTCAGGCCATGATCTTGAAGATGGGGCACCTAGCCCATTCTGCCAATGTGCCGGCTACCCGGTTAGAGGCCGGGTTACCTTGGATGATTGAGCGAGCCATCCTAGCTGCATTGACACCCCTCCAGACATCTATTGACGCTCTCACAACGAGAGTGGATACTTGTGAGAGTCGACATGGGATTATGATGAGTCCACAAATTGGACTTATTTAAGGCTAAATTTTAATAGAAATTGTGTCCTCAAATGCTTATTTTATCTCAATATCTTATGAAAACCCTTAAGTTTCAAGTATTTGAAGTTTGAAGGAAAGCATGGACACTACTTCGCAAAAAGGAACAAAAAGGCTGAAAAGAACGAAGAAAATGAAGGCCTGAGGATCGCTGAGTCCACTTGGCGAGTCGCCGAAGGGTCTTACTTCGCCTTTCGTTCTAGTGTGCTGAGCCCTGAAGGAAAGGATCAAGTCGGCGAAAAAAAGAGCAGTCAACGCATCACCGAGAAGTTCCGCGAGGCAGTACCATGTCGCCCAATGACCCAGAGCACGATGATGCTGAAGGATGGTGCAAGATGGCGATAAACTACACCAAAGGGCGAATTGCCAAGTTGATCGGCGATTCCGACTAATGTCGCTGAATGGTCCACTGTAGCACAGATTTCTTTGAAAACTATAAATACTCGTTGAGAGTTGTAGCTTAGTATCAGATTTTTAGTGTGGAACAATTATTATAATTTTCATATAGAATAGTACTTTTTGATATTTTTGCTTTGAGTTTGAGAGGGTTTTGAAAACTTGAAGAAGAAGAGGGATTCATCTCCAAGGATTTGGATTTGGGTCTTTTGGATTCTTCATTCTTGGCCTGTAACAAGACTTAAATCTTCATACCTACTTGAATGCAAGCTCATTTAGGTATAAATTTCTATCTCTTGATGTGTGGCTAAAAACCCAATTCTTGGGGTGTGATTTTGTGAATATGGGTTAGATTAGTTGTTGGGTCTTGCTTGTTGATAGTCTATTCGTGGTTTAAATGTGATTTCGTTTAGTGGTTATGGATGAACTTAATGAGGTTGTAGATGCAAATATAATCTCATATATGTGTTTTGGACTTGTGAGAGAGAGAGGTCGTAAAATGAAGACCACTAAATTGATGGCCAGTGTAAGTGGGTCGACATGAGGTTCAGCTCGAGAGAGTGAACCCTAGTCCCATGTCCACACACTCAGCTTGAGAGAGTGAGTGGGTTAAGGTGGAGACTGTTCTTCATGCGGCAAGTGGGTGTCCGAGAGGAACCCACTTGAAACGAGGTAAGTTGCTCGAGAGATAGAGCTTATCCCCTTTAAAGTCTAGCCTAGTCACAAATACTCAATGAATTTACTATCAAAAACATGTACCCAATGATTTAGTCTATCCCGTATTCCTATCACATCCCAAGAATCCCATCTCATTACTTAGAAATCTTTGTTAATTTTGTTGTTTTTACTTACTAGTGACAAAACCCCTTTTGTTAATTGACACTCTTGTGCCCCCATTTAATTTACAATGTTTTTAATCGTTAATGTTTTTAGCTAGGACTAGTTAGAACTAAATTTTATTTTTCTATTAATTCTCAAAACCACTCTCTTGGGAACGATCCCAACCCTTGGTTGGGTCATTATACTATTGCACGATCGTAGACACTTGCATTGAAAGTTGTGTCCTTGATTACGCAAACATCAAAATGGCGTCGCTGCCGGGGAGTGGTGTTACTTGAGAATTCTTAGATTAGTAGAATTTTTGTTCTTATTAGTTGTAGTCTTCTTACCTAATTTTCAGTTTTGTTTTGAGTGTTTCAGTGTTTGTGTGTTTCAACAGACATATGAGTGTGAACGGTGAAAATAGCTGCCAAGCAGGTCATCCAGCGGGTTATGCTTTTCATTGAGACGATATTGATGATATTAATAGTGTGTACAACCCTGCCCAAGTGGGTGAGATAGGTGCAATTTGCATGCAACAAGCAGACGAAAGTGCAACATTTGAAGTTACTAGCACAACACTCCATCTCATACATTCAAGAGGTTTATATGGAGGGTTGGAGCATGAAGATTCGTATGAACATATACGAAGCTTCATAGAAGTGTGCACCCCTCTGTCATTCAAGAATCTATCGCAATAATGCATACGGTTGCGCTTATTTCCATTATCATTAACCGGGGGAGCCACTAAGTGGTTGGTCGGGCTTCCAAAGAACTCCATCAAGTCATGGGAGGAATTAGTTACGGCTTTTCATGAAAGATTCTTCCCTTCATCAAAGATGATGAAACTGAGAGACGACATTCAAAATTTTAATCAAAAGGAGGGCGAACCAATTCATGAATCATGGACACGATTTAAGAGATTTTTGCGAAAATGTCCAACGCATGGACTGCCGAGTGAGTTATTGTTCCAATATTTTTACCGTAGTCTCGATTCGATTAATAAAGGGATAGCTGATCAGCTGGTGCAAAGAGGAATAATGTTACAATCATTTGAAGTAGCCTTATTCCTCCTAGATGGCATGACTAGAGTAAATCAAGCATGGTACACAAAAGATGACTAAGTTTCCCCACTATGCTTTAGATTAACGCAAGAACAACTTGATAAAGAAAGGGAGAGGGATAAAAACATCAAAAAGATGTTGTCTCAAATGGAAGTGATACACAAGCACATGAAGGGGACGTATAGAGTATTTTGAGTTGAGGAGGGTTCTCCTTCTGGTTACTTAAGACCGGGGGAGAATCAAGGTTGGAACTCCACAAGATATGAGGAGGGTTTCCACCCATGCTATCAACAGCAGGGTGGAAATCAAGGTTGGAACCATTATAAGAGTGAAGAACCAAGGAGATATTGCCACAACTGGGCAGAGCAAGATGACCATGAGGAAGACCATACTCAATTGAGTGAGAGTCCAAAATCAAAAGGGAGCGCAAGTAGTCCTCGGGTAAATGATCTATTGTCACGCATACTTGATAAAGTTGAGGGCTTTGATGATTTGCTAAAAGGGATGAGAGATGAATTTTCGTCAATAAATAGTAAAGTGAATTCCCATGCTTATGCCATCAAAACACTAGAAGGTCAATTGAGTCTATTATCAACTCAATTAACATTTAGGACACTGATGGAAGATAATGAAAGAGGGTTGGCTGTAATTACCCGTAGTGGAAAGATGGCAAAAGGGAATGTGATGGAGGATGAGGACCCTCGAATGTAGGAAGAGAGCCAGGGTATAGAGGAACGAGAATTGCCTATTCCACAAAACCTTGCCAAAGAACCACAAGAGGATGCAGAGCAACATGTTCAAGTTCCAAAAGTCACGCACCCTTTACCCAAAATACCTCCACCATTTCCTCAACGTTTGAAAAAGAAGAATGAAGTTGAGAAATTCAAAAAAAAATTGTCAGTATTCAAGAACTTATCAATGAACCTTCCTCTGGTGGAAGCATTGTTGGAAATGCCGGGATATGCCAAATTCATGAAAGAGCTGGTTACAAAGAAAATGAGCTTGGAGTATAAAACGATTGAGGTGCCCCATAGTTACAGCACAATTATGACAAATGAGTCAATCACTAAGAGAGAAGATCCCGGGGCATTCACAATTCTGTGCACAATTGGCATGATCCAATTCGCTAAAGCTTTGTGCGATTTAGGAGCAAGCATTAACTTGATGCCCTATGCAATATACAAGCAACTTGGTTTGGGTGAACCAAAGGCAACCACAATGAGACTCCTTATGGATGATCGATCAATCAAGCACCCAGTGGGGATACTCTATGACATATTGGTAAAAGAAGATCAGTTCATCTTTTCGGCTGATTTTGTGATTCTAGATTGTGAGGATCGATGCTGAAATCCCCATTATTTTGGGAAGGACATTCTTAGCTACCGAGAGAGCATTGGTGGATGTCGAAAGTGGGAAATTGAAGTTCCGTGTGAACGATGATGAGGTGACCTTCAATATCTGTAAATCCATGAAGCAACCAAGTAATATCCATGT
>JAJOOR010034017.1:0-10061 GCA_036250505.1 Solanum acaule | reverse complement strand
AAGTATGTAAAGCTATTTGATTGATAATATATAAAGTCATCCACAAAGCCAATTGAAAGTATATATAGTGATTCAAATAATACATATCTCATATAAAAAGAAGCTCCAACAATATGTTACCTTGTATCAATATGTTTAGCTTACATCTCAAAATTAGTGTTTAAAAAGTTATTATTAATTAATTTAAATATTTCACGCTCAAAATTCCTCCAACACAAATCCTAGGTATTGCATTGTGGTCCATTTAAATACACACAAATAGGTTCTTTGTAGTCAAGCTAGTTGTCTCTTCATGTTTTTGTAATTGGCTAAGTTAGTACAAAATGTGTGGTTTCTCTTCTTTGTGGATGGAATAATATATTCAATATGGGATCAGACAAAGACATAAGTTTAAGTTTCAACATCAGTAATATCAAGGTTTTCCTACCGTGATTTAGTGAAAAATTTATGCTATAGAATATAAGTTTTTCACTCATTTTTTATCGAATTGATTCATTAGAAAAATGCATGGTGGTAAACAAATTCTGACTGAACTTGTGGGAAATTTCCTATTTTTTTCCTATGAAAACATTATTATTTTTCTTTTCTCACCAATTCTCAATCAAAATATCTGAGGGTTAGCCACTAATCATTTTCAAAGGAGAAATTCTGTGGAAAAATAGTGATTTTTAAAAAGTGTCACATGTTTAGGTCATGAAAAAATTCAGACTTGTATGTGAATAAGCATATTAATTAAATTTCTCCTTAACATTTTTCTATGAAATGATCATACTAGTTACTAGTACTTTCAAAGACCTATTTGACTTGGTAACATTATCCTCCTTTTGTGGTTTATTATGTTATAATACTTATCTCCTTTATTATATTTTTTCATAATAATTTTCTTACTTATATATTATTAATACTAAGTAATTATAATTTGACTAATTTAGTCTAACACTACTCTATTTTTAAGGGAAATATGCAGTTCTATGAAAGTTCCAAAATAAACCACTCATTCAATAATGATTTCATAGGAGGATTTGAAATTTTGAAGTCCCAAGTCCCAAGCTAATATGGGCCAAAAAGGCCAAGAATGGGTTGAATTTAGAAGGGTTTTTCCAAGGGAGGGGAAGGCTGTCAACCATCAATTATGAAAGTTATACTACTCCCTCGGTCTCTAATTACTTGTCCACTTTGAATTGACACATCTATTAAGAAAATAATTAATGACATGATGAGTTTATCATTTTACCCCTATTAATTATGAAGTGGATGAAAAGTTCTACATTTTTCAAAGTAATTAATCATTTAATTGAGGATATAATAGGTAAAAAAAATTGTCCTTTCTTGATTTATCAAAATGGACAAGTAATTAGGGATAACTATAAAAGAAAAAGTGGACAAGTAATTATGGACAGAGGAAGTAAATATAGTTATTCATATTAGTTGTTCACCTTACTAAATCAAGAAATCATTAATTATTATTTTTTTCTGTAATATCCTTGCAATTACTTCTTTTTGAAAGTGTTCACATTTGTTTGTGAAATTTCCAAGAAGTTTTTAAGGGGTAAATTAGTAAAATCTTCTTATTTATGATTTCTTAAGCATCGTGCAAAATGTAAAGTGATCAACTAATATGGGACAGAGGAATAATAATGATGTACTCCGTCTCAATTAATGTGTGTCAATCGAAGTAAATTTGGATATACAAATTTTAAGCTTTTCAAAATAAAATTATATATTTAAAAGCTATGTAAAAAGTGAAGTACGGTAAATCATAATAATTAATAACTTAAAATATTTAAAAGACATAAAAAAATAATCAACAAAATTTAGTTAACTTTTGAAATTCCAACTATGTGATATAAATTGGAACAAAAGAAATAGTTTAGATGAATTATAAAAAGATTGATATATCTTTAAATGGAGCCGCAATAAAAGAATCTTTTAAAATATTCAATGTTTATTTCTTTTGAAATTAGTATAAGTATTTGGACAAGCCATGATGCTATCGATGACCGCAAATTGTTGTTAAACCTAGTCAAGGTAATTATCTTAGTCTCTTTATAATTTTTGTTAATATTGATTTATGTTTATCGTTAATTAATATTTATTCTGAATCACTGAATAGTTAGGACCTGGAAAAAAAATAGGCAAAACGAGGCTCTTAATACCAAGTTGAATGACTATAGAAATCCAAAACAATTCAGATGTACCGAAAAAATCGTAATATATATTTCAATAATAAAATAGTCGGATTTACAATTCAATAATTTTCTTTACTTCCTAATACTGATATATTTTGTTTGATAAAAAGAGGTTGATATGTATCAATGTCATGTTTTATTCTTGAAATAAATATGCCAAGAAATTATTACTATGTTGTTTCTCTTTTGAAGAAGTTTAGAGATGAAGTTGTTCCCTAAGTTAAATTTTAATGATCACGCAAAATACAGACAAATTTACTAGTAATAATATTTTGTCAAAGTATATGCATTGTGATTCAATATTGAAGATATGTAGCTTCAATAATCATACCGAGTGTAATACCTAATTATCTCTAGCACAAGAATGACTTATGGTTATGTTGTATGAATCCTTTGTTGACGGATGTGACAACTGATAAGCTATGTTGTTCAGACTCTTTAAAAATGTTCTGGGGGTACATGTTGAATATTCAAAAGTAATATATTTTTGGATGATCTGACACAAGTAACCCAATAGCATAATATAATAACTAGCATTATGATTCATAATTCTGATTGAAATCTGTCATTCATTACAATCAAATCTCAGAAAGCCTTGAGCCATGTATTATAGACATGTTTGCTAAGTCTATTAACTAAATAACACAAAAGATGTGTTCAGTATCAAATTTTCTCATGTTCGATTGTTCAAAACATATTCCTTTCATACCCAACATTTCAGCAAAATAGTAGATATCATCTACCAACTATAACACTAATTGTGACATTGTTTGCAGAAAAATCCTGCTTCTCATTCCATGTTTCTGCATCTTCATGTTTTCTCATTGAGGTATATGTAGGTTGCCTAGGCAAGGGCAATCGTATATTGTCCGTCTCCAACATTAACACGATGGATGATATACTCGGTCTGTGAACTGCCATGTCTTGTACACAAATTAGTGCTAACTGTATACATCGCAATGCTTCATCATGTTGACACTCGTCCCAAATAGAGCGGTCCACTAAGTCCATTTGTGTACCTTCATCCCACTTCTGCCATGCCTAAAAAGAAAAACGTAGAATTGTTGTTAAAAGACATAAAGCGTTTAACTTCACAACAGATATTGGAAAGTAGTTATTGGACATACATAACCAATAATGCCTGAGTGTTCATTTGAACGAAAGCTTGTGTTCCTCCGTCCACAGATGATCTCCAGTAATAGTACACCAAAGCTATAAACATCAGATTTTCCGGAGAACAAGCCTTCCATTGCATATTCAGGAGCCATATATCCGCTGATTTAAGTAAGAAAAAAAAACGCGTAGATGGAGTTAGTTCTTTGAGCAAGTTAAAGGTACTCTTAAAGGTATAAAAATCAAATGATACTCACTATGTCCCAACTACTCTATTTGTATTTGCTTCATTTTCATTTCCACCAAATATCCTAGCCATACCAAAGTCTGAAATTTTCGGGTTCATCTCTTCATCTAGCAAAATGTTACTAGCCTTTAAATCTCTATGGATTATTCTGAGTCGCGAATCTCTATGGAGATACAATAGCCCTCGTGCAATCCCTTCAATAATGTTGAAGCGTTTCCTCCAGTCTAATTGAGCTTGCTTAACAGGATCTGTCAAAAATTTTACCAACCAAAATAATTGTAAGTGATCGATCTCTCTATAGATGAAATAATTTGTAGCATATCTAGAGTACTAACCAAATAGAAATGAATCTAAACTTCTGTTTGCCATGTACTCGTAAAGAAGCATCTTTTCTTCTCCTTCAATGCAGCATCCCATAAGTCTTACAAGATTTCTATGTTGTAATTTGGCGATTAGCTTGATCTCATTCTTGAATTCCTCCACACCTTGTCCTGACTTTCTTGAAAGTCTCTTCACTGCAATTTCTACGCCACATAGCAGTTTTCCCTAAATAAACAAACATCGACATTAGTTTAAGACAATAATGTCATACTTCTCTAGAAAATTAAGACACACTTGTCAATTGAATGGAAACCAACCTTGTAGACAGGGCCAAATCCACCTTGTCCCAGCTTGTTTTCGTTAGAAAAGTTATCGGTAGCTGCTGCTACACCGCTGAAACTGAAGAATATAAGTTCTGAACCACTTCCTTGATGCCCTTCAATACTCAAGTCTCCTGCTCCTGATGTGTCCATAGAAAACTCACCACTCCTAGTTGGCTCGCTCGTCTCCATTTGGTTGATCCTATTGGACACTGAAAATGAGACATTGAAGATATAGGTATATTGCATAACAACAAATGAAAGATATAGGTATATTGCATAACAACAAATGACTGTCGTAAAACACCAGTTTTTCTGAAATCTTACCTCGCGTTTTGGCTTTGTACTTGCATAGTAGAAAAACTACCATACAAACAAGAAAAGCCCCGGCTACCATAACGGATATTACCACAATTTTGACTGTCCTGTTGCTTCCAGCTGTTTCAAGAAAGTTTATAATAAGAACATCTAAAATGATTATATGAATACCAACAGAAAAGTTAGTACATATTTTTACCAAATTCAGAATTAGCAAGGCGAACATAGAGAGTGTTTCCGCCTTCCTGAAACTGCTGCATATCGACTAAATCTCCACTCCACATCATGCAACTGATTCCGCTAACAAAAGCATAAGCAGTACATGAACAATTTTCAAGGCACATGCTTCTACACTCATCGATATTTTGCAAATCTGCAGTATCAGCAAAATCCGGCAACTTGATTTTCTCAATCTCAAAGAATCCGTCCCTCTTTCCATTACTACTCTTCAAGAAACTGTTATTTCCTCTGCATTCCAGTTCTTTCCTCCTAACACACCCTTCTGACCAGTTCCTTGCATTCCACTGCCCCAAATCTTTCGGTACAAATCCAACTAAACAAATGCATTTTTTCAAATATGTGACATCACATTTCGCGAAATTCCCACATAAGTTATACAAGTCACAATCACCCGATGGATGAGACTGTATTATACTCCATTTCTTGTTATCTTTATCCCACCTTTGTTCCAGCTCGTATCCGGTTGGACTAATATGGAACCTCACTAAATCAGAAGCATCTGATACAGTGTAAGTGAAGTATAGCTTATCTCCTTCATTGTAAAGCTTGAAACCATGTAGATACTCAGGCTTCATATCTGTAACACCTGTGAATATGCGTCCATCCCAATATCCACTCCGCCAACGTCTCTTCTCTCCATCCAAGATCACAATTTGTGGTGATCCGCGGGGATTTACTGCTAATGAGTACCTGTTGGAAACGTAATTAAGTAAATAAAAATATGCTCTTAGACTTTAGATGTCACAAATGCAACATTGTATCCAAACAGATATAGTTCTTAGGTTCGAATCTCACTGCCATCCAATATCAAGGATTCAAGAAGCACATGAGAGGTCGTGTTAAAAACAAAAGTAAGTTATGAAACACATGTTTTCAACATAATCTTTTGGATAAGATGTCACAAATGCATTACCATATCAGTGCAAGTAGAGTTCTTAGGTTTCGAGTCTCACTACCACCCAATATCAAAGATTCAAGAAACACGTGAGGGGGGCGTGTTAAAAACAAAATTAAGTAAAGAAAAACATATTTTCAACTTAATCTTTTGGATAAGATGTCACAAATGCATTACCATATCAGGGCAAGCAGAGTTCGTAGGTTCGAGTCTCACTACCACCCAATATAAAAAAGTCATCACCTTTAATCTATAAAAAGGGGACTGCTACTTACAATTACTAGCTATCCATCCAGCCCACGATAGCGAAGGCTCAAAAAAATAAATATTGAATGAGGTCATTAACATTGAATCGTCATAATGAAATCAAATAGTCCGTGATTGACCACCAACCCTTCTACCTTTCCACTTTCCACGAGTCAACACGTGAGGGGTTGTGTTCAAATCAAAATTAAGTAAAATAAAAGCACATTCTCAATTAAGCTTTTAAATGAGATGTCACAAACACAACATGATATCATAGCAGACAGAGAGTCTCACCACCACACATTATAACAAAAATTCATACCACACGTGAGGGGGCATGTATGAAACAAAATTAAGTAAATAAAAGATTTCAGATAAGATGACCACACGATACAAGATTACGTACCTTCCAGGTGAAGGATCACTTTCACTAGTCCATGACCTCAAAACTTCATCCAAATAAAATCTCATATCTGGTAAAAATGTATCTGTAGGATGCTGAAAACTCTGCCACAACTCCTTGTTATTTCCATTAAACATCATAAGATTTCCATGATCAGAAAGATGTGCTGTACAATTATTATTCATAGCAGCAACATTACTCGTCCACATTAAATCTCCACGACCATTTTTCACCACTAAATTCCCATTTTTCTCAATAGTAAAAACACCATTTTTATCAAAAATTGGTTTATCTCTGTTTGCAATCCAAACAAATGAATTTTTTGGACCATCAACATACCATATACCAACAAACCTTTGATTATTATAAACATTTGGACTAAAAAATCCCAAAATAAATTTCCTTTTTGGAGAAATTAACATATCACCATCTCTTAAAATTTCCCCTTGACTAATTTTAGATGTACAAGTACAACATAGTAAGTTGATATAAAAAACACTAAACAAGAAAATGTACCAGTTGGAAATAATGATACAACTAGCCATTTCAAGATTGCAAATTTTTTTTAAAAAATTGTGATTGAAAGCAGAAGAAGAAAAAAAAAATTGTAGCATAGAAAGAAAAAAGAAAAAATTGATGGCTAATTTTGGTAGGCGATGTATGAATTTAATGAAAAAGCCTAGAGAAAGATTGACTTGACAAAAACAAAATGAGATTTTGTATGTAGTTGAAAAATCTTGATGACCAACTTTCCTTATACCCCACAAGTGCACTTTTGGAATTTATTAAAAAAAATTATATTAAAATAGATCGTATAAATGAATAAAATTGACCATATTTTAACATGTGATTTAAGACGTTAGTTGCCATTTTTTTAAGGTTAATTGTAGTACAATTTTACTTATGAATTTTTGCTTCTAATTATCTTTTAAGTGATCTGAAAGTTATATTTTTTTAAGATTGTGTGGTTTTTATTTTATTGCACTCGAAAGTCTTCTTCTATTTTTTTTGTAATATAAAAAAATTGTTCAACGTTGTTAAGTATCAAAGATTGTTACTAAATTATTTTTCGTGGGAAATAAAAGAAAATTTAAAATCACAACAACATACTAAAAAACTCGATTTTGTAAGATAATTGGCTTTTTATGTAAGTATAATATAAGACGTTTCTTTATTTTTTCTTCGTAATAACATTCGTTGAAATTGTGACTTTTTTATTGTTACAAAGAATAACTTGTTGACTTTAATATTACTTTAAAATTAAAATTGAATGACCATCTATAAAATGAATTTAATTATCTGATTATATAAAATAGTAACTTTTTTTTTATATATTATTGGTATATAGAAGTTAGTATGAAAGATGAGTCATCAGGTCAAATAAGAGGGACATAGATTTTATGCACTTTAATATTAACTAGTACTATTTTAACCAAAGAAAAAATAAAAGGGGGTCAACTAGTATTATTATTCTAAAACGATCTTGCAGACAAAAATAGATGACCACGTGTTAATTTCAATTTTCATAAAAATAAAATAAAATGCGTTTCACATAATTGAACCTTTTTTTTCCTCCTACCGTCCTTCCCCATTGAACAAATAATGACTAGATAGAGACGCTTTATCATATGATATAAATTCGTCTAAAAAAAGAAAATTAATTAAAGAGTTATTTAAATATAGAAGATTTGATATCTTGTTATTCTGAATTTTGGGAAGAAAATATTTTCTAGATTTCTTTTGTTTTAAATTATTTATTGTATTTCTTTTTTTATGTTCTTTAAGTAAAAATACTAATGATGAGGTTTTCTTTTATTATTTTACCTTATTTGTATTTTAAGATATAAAAAAAATTGTTAAATATTTAGTCTATTGAGCGAAAGCAAATTCAGGAGCTTAAGTCTATTGATTCAACGTTTAAAAGTTTCAAAAGAAGACGAGTTGAAGTATGGTGTGATTTACCCCTGGTATAAAATTATTGTTGCAAGATGTTTTAAGGTCGATATCATATCTGAATTTACTCTAAAATATAGTTCAAATCACATCAATCTCTCTCGGGTTTTGTAAATAGACTCATCTTGGTGTTTTCAATGAATTCGACTTCCACTTAGAAAAATGGAATAAATTTATAATTAACCTAGTAACTCGTAAATAAATTTGTTAGGCTAATTGCTAGTATATATTTTCTAATAGTTGTATATATTCTAACGTGATATTATAATCAGTGGAAACCCCGTTAACTTTAGTCTCAATCTTCCTTTTTTTTTTGCTCATAATTATTCTTACAAAATAATCTATTAGCAACTTGGAATGATTGTGTTTTTAGTTTCTTTTTTTCTACACATAATTTGTTAGTCAAACACTAGAGTTCACATTGAATATCATATGACTTGCTGTTGATAAATTAATTATGTTCTGAGAATGACATTTATTTTCATACTTTTTAATTTTATTTTCTTGAAGTTGATTGGCTGAAGATGTTGATCTACACAAACTTCTATGTCAAGTTATGTTTTTGTGTTTACATTAGATTATGCTCGATTGACTATATGATTTGTTGCATGCATGAGAAGAAGTTCGGTTACAAAAATATCCTTAGAATTTGGATTTTCTTTTTATTGTTCTTTTACTCGTAACTTCAATTTAATTTATTATTCTTAAAGGAGCCAACAATAAAAATTAGGGATTTAACATAATTCAATGACTTAGCCCAAATTGTAATAAGTATTCAAAATTCAGAAACTTAAATTACTTGATTCGTCTTTTCAAAGGAGAAGACATTAGGGTAAGCGCACAAATAACTGATTTTGAGATTACAATTTAAGTCGTATTATTATTCGTAGTATATTAAATTTACAAATTTAGCTACTTAAATCGCATATATCTAAAGTTCAGTTAAATAAATATTTGTTAAAAATGATAATTAATTTGTTAATTGACTTTCAATAATCTTACACATGAGAATTTTACTCTTAAAGTTGTTTCTAATTAATAAGCTTAAATTTGAAACATCGTACAAACCCTTTTTAAAAAGAAACAGCAACATTGACAACTTGTTTAATTTTGTCTGATATTTGCCAAAATTGATATAAATCAAGGACAGGTCATCGTTCTCCTAAGAAAGTAAATCGCGATGAAAGAATTTCACCGTTCAGACAAAAAGGGACATATTTTCTAAAATGAGTAATAAAATAGTACTAGTGTCCAAAAAGGAAACGTTATCAATTTTTTCACAATTACATTTACGTGCTACACATCTACAAATACTCAAACAACATTATATTTCAAGGTCGTACAATTGTACATTAAATTTATCTATTGTCTCAATATTTCATTTTTTTTTTTTTGTGAAAGCTTACTTTCTGAAAATCTAAACTTACTTCCATTTTTTAGCTTATGTTCTCATCTGATTAATCTTGAAATTATAATTAACCTATCGATTAACCTACTTTTTGTGTATATTAAATACAAGTGAATCAAATGTTTGAGTCACCCGTTTGTCACTCCTAATTAAAAGGCTCATGAAACGTGTGTTGTGTGAATATAGGACTTAAGAGTAGTATTATATTGGTACAATGCTTGTGGTTATGAATTGATGACAAAACAGTGAAGCAACACATGTTTTGTTATATATATACAAATGTCAAATTGCCTTGTAAGTTAAGGCCTAATTTAAGGGGCCTATATACACGTGATACATGGGCCGCACCGACCCGGTTTCTTTTGGACAACATGCCCCCAAATATCCAAGTAGAGAAAGAATTATAGC
>JAJOOR010034016.1:0-14379 GCA_036250505.1 Solanum acaule | reverse complement strand
TCGTCCCGTCCCACAATCCTCGTCCTCGTCCCCTTGCCAGTCCTAGTTTTTACCAATAACCGATCCAAATTGAACCATGAACACCCCTAATGTGCTCGGAGGAAGGGGAACAAAAATATTTTTGACAAAAATAATAATAAAAAATCATTTTTTAGTTATAGAAATTGATTGTTTGATTATGATGTGTTATTCACGTCAGATAGTAGGGAAAGCACAACTTGAAGGAGTTCAATTTAATAACTTGTTAGACTTAGCTTGTTTGAATGAAATCTCGTGAAGTTAGGTTGATTGAACATAAACCTTTGTGATACATGTGTCTATTTGACTATTCATTTTTTTTTATACTTAACATCAATAAATTTTAGGCTAGATAGCCAAATATATACTTGTACTTACACGAGATTGTGTTCTCCTTGTAGAATTTTCACGTAAAGTATAGAGAAATCAATGATTGTATTAATGATTAAATTGTTGAGTTACATGATCCTTATATAGGAGAAGATTCATATACTAGCTATACTAGGAGTCCTACTACAATACAAATATATTATTTACATGAGTAGTACTACTACTATAACTCAAATACCTTATCCTAGTTGACTTTAACCTCATACACGATACATCAACTTAGTCGTACATAATTTACGATTCAGTAGTCTAGTCCTAGTATGACTCTAACTCTAACTCGTAAGTCAACTTCATTGGACATGTTCCTTTGACATGCTCCAATCATCAACTTCCTTCTTCTTCAATACTTCCCCTCAAGCTAGTGAGTGGAGAAACTGTAACTTCTAGCATGTTGTGAAATCCAACAAAGACCTGTTTTGTCAATGCTTTGGTATGAATATCAGCTAGCTGATCCTTAGACCTCACAAATTGAGTAATAAGTTGTCCACTGGTCACCTTTTCACGGACAAAATGATATTCCATTTCAACATGTTTGGTTATAGCATGCATAACTGGATTAACTGTCATGTACAAGACACTCAAGTTATCACAATACAATGTAGGAACAAATCGAAGGAACACCCCAAGGTCATGAAGTAGATACATGATCCATGTCATTTCTGTTGCAGTGGAGGCTAGTTCTCTATACTCAGTTTCAACACTAGATCAGGCTATTGTGATCTATTTCTTGGAAGTCCAAGAAATACAATTTGTACCTAGGTAGATGCTATAACATGTAGTTGATCTCCTAGTGGTGGTACAACCTCCCTAATCAACATATGAGTATCCATAAAATCTACATGGTGATTGTGAAATAATTCTGAGTCCAAAGTGTAGAGTACCATTAATGTACTTGAGAATCCTTTTCACCCCTTGAAGATGTTCACTGTTTAGACTTTGCATAAATTAGCTTGCTAAATTCACAATATGAGTGATATCAGATCTTGTGAGGGTCAAGTACTGAAGACTCTCTACTGTCATTCTGTATAAGGAGGCATCTACAAGACTTCCCACAGCTTCACGTAAACCATGTTTTTGAGCCCAAAGAGTGGTTGCAGCCTTTGCCAATGTCATCTCTATCTTGTCCAGTAGCTCAGCAGCATACTTACACTGACTTAAATGAATTCCCCCTTCAAAATACTTACCTCTACTCCTAGAAAGAAATGTAAAGGGACAAGATCTTTCATAGCAAACTCTTTCTCAAGTTGTAGAACCAACTCTAAGACATGTGATGAATTACTTCTTGTGACAATAATATCATCCACATAAAACAAGAGAGATATTGTGCCTTTGTGAGTTTGCAAAGTAAAAGAGAGATATTGTGCATTTGCTTCCTCATCAACATCATCCTCCTCATTATCCATCACCTCATCAACAATAGCCTCATCATCATCCAGAGGCTCCAAAAATGTAGGGCCAGTCCTGCAAAAGAACACTATATTCTCGGTCAAAGGGTAGCGATCCACCAGGTTTTCCATCTCCTCATCTGTAATCGGGCGTCCTTCGATTTGCAGCTGTAGCTCTGCCATACCAAACATTCTTGCCATGATGTTGTCATCACAGGCTTGCCTCTCTTGGGCAGACAAGACTGGTCCATGGGACGTGTCTAGTGCCTTTGTTCGGGTCATATCAACTAACTTACCCATCAGATCCGGGTGAAAAGCAATAGTCAGGTCCACTGCCTCCTCATCTATACCCTGGGCCCTCAGAAAATGGGTGATCAACCCCCCATAACGAAACCTCCACCTCATATTGTTCCTAAATTTCATCAGCATATAGACCAACACCACCCCATCCCTCGTTACCTCTGTCAGATGTTTCGCGGGTAGCAGCACACTACACACTATCTTTAACCACACCCTAGCAACTTGATTGAAATTAGCAAAGTGGAGGGTATTATGCCTCCCAGTATCCTTGCTATGCTCTCACCTAGCAGTGGACTCTACCCCACATAATGTATGTCGGATATCCCTATAAGGAGGTTTATCCTTCAATGTATTAAAGTCATCAGAATCACAATTTGGGGTCCCAAAAAATTCATTCAATATTCTAGCATTGAACTTCACATCCTTACCCCTAATAGGAACCGTTTTATACTTAGTTTCAGTGAGCCAATTTGCATAGAACTCACGAACTAAAGACAAATTATAGTCGCCCGGGTGATAAAAAATAAACCTTACTCCCAACTCAACCACAATCCGATAAATAACAGGAAATTGAGACTGTAACCTTACCTCATTGACGTATTTGTCGCCCATATACTTAGGTTCACGCTGACACTCAAACTATTCCCAACCATACCGTTCCACTGCTTTCTTCCCAAATTTTTGGGTTGGTTCTCGATTGCAGGACTCGGATGTCTCACCCTTCCAACTCCACTTAGAACCCACCACATTCTTCGCCTTAGGAGCCATCACCACATATTAAGAAGAGAAAATTGGAGAGAAGAAAAAAAGTTAGAAAAGTTAGGGGGGGGGGGGGTGGGTTGGGCAGTGGGTGTTAGAGAAGAAGGAAAAATTTGGTTTGAGAAAAGGTGGAGAGGGACGAAAGTGGAATGGTGGAGTGGAGGTTTTGGTTTTTATAGGTGGGGGAGGGAAGAAGGAAAGTTTGTTTGGGGGATGGGAAAAGTTTTGGTGGGAGTTTTAAATGAGGAATTGGGAGTTTAATGGAGGAAGTAGAAGAGTTAGGGAAGAAGAATGGAGAAAATTTGGGGGAATTTAGGGGTTGGTTCGGTTGGGACAAAGAAAAGTGGCGGATGAATTTGGGGTTTGGGGGGTTTTATGACAAGTGGGTCGGGTATTCGGGTTGAAACCCAGAAATTTTGTGAAATCTGGGTAGAGGGGCGATGGTGGCGTGACGCCTCACCATAGCGCCTGAAAAGGCACTATGAACTATCCACCTTGGCGCGGTGCGCTAACCAGAACGCCAGCCTTTAAATGGCAGGCATGATAGAGGGGTGACGCGCCTTTGCCGCGCCCAAAAGTCTCCTCTGAACTTTCATGCCAGGCGTGGCGCGGCGAGCTAGCCAGTGCGCCTAGCTTCATTTTTTTTTTCATTTTTCACTATTACAAACTAGGTTACAAATAATGAAAAATCCTATCTAGCTAAACTAATATTTAAAAGTGCTTCGTATAATCTAAGAATTGAAACTACACTAAAACAAAAATCAAAATTCAAAAACGAACTACCTATCGATTACATATTGTTCACGGGTTGCCTCCCGTGTAGTGCTTGATTTAACATCGCGGCACGACGCAACTTGGATCATTCATCATTTAGCTCAAGAGCCTCCCGATCACGATCCGAATCCTTACCAAAGTAGTGTTTTACCATTTACCCATTGACTAAGAACGTAAGGCCAGTCTTACTTTTAAGTTCAACAACCCTATGTTATGTCATTCTTACCACGTCAAAAGGACCAATCCATTTAGACCTTAGTTTTTCGGGGAATAACCTCAATCTAGAGTTAAAGAGTAGTACATTTTCCCCCGGAGTGAAAGTACGAGTAACTATGTGCTTGTCATGCCACCTCTTTGTCTTTTCCTTGTAAAGCTTGGCATTCTCATACGTGTGGAGCCTAAAATCTTCAAGTTCATGCAGTTTATTCACTCTCTTTTTACTGGCCAACTCGGGGTCCAGGTTCAACCTCTTAATTGTCGAATAAGCTTGGTGTTCTAATTCTGCTGGAAGATGACATGCCTTCCCAAATACTATATGATAGGGAAAAGTCCCTATGGGTGTCTTGTACGCAGTCCTATATGCCCACAACGCATCATCCAACTTCTCAGACCAATATTTCCTCTGTGCATTCACCATTTTCTGTAAAATTTGCTTTACCTCTCTATTTGAAACCTCCACTTGGCCACTCGTTTGAGGATGGTAAGTTGTAGCAACCTTATGCCGAATACCATACTTAGCAAGAAGATTTTTCAACTAGATGGTTAATGAAATGCTTACCTCCATCACTTATAATCGCTCTTGGAGTGCCAAAGCGAGTGAAGATGTGCTTCTTGATGAACTTTATCACCACCCTTGAATTATTTGAAGGAAGAGCGATAGCCTCATCCCATTTACTCACTTAATCCATAACCACAAGAATGTATTGGTTTCCACTAGATGGCGGGAAGGAACCCTAATGCCCCACACATCAAAGATTTCCACCTCCAAAATGTTACTTAGCGGCATCTCATGTCTTCTTGAAATAGTACCCAAAATTTGGCATTTATCACAACCCTTCACAAAAGCAATAGAATCTTTAAATAATGAGGGCCAAAAGAAACCAGATTGAAGTACCTTATGTGTCGTGCGCTCTCCTCCGTGGTGACCTCCATATGGGCTAGCATGACAACTTTCGAGCACCTTTTGAACCTCATACTCCAGAATGCATCTTCTCACTACCCGGTCCACACCTTACTTGAACAAGAACGGTTCATCCAATATATAGAACTTAGCATCATGATTGAGCTTTTTCTTTTGTTGGGTGGTTGCACCCGAAGGATACTCTCCACTTACTATCAAATTCATAATATCTGCATACCATGGCACTTGAGAGATATCTAATGCCATCAATTGTTCATCCAGAAACTATTCTTGGATTTGCTCACCTTCATTCACATGGGAAAAATCCTCCAACCTGGACAAGTGATCAACTATTTGATTTTCAGTACCTTCCCTATCTTTAATCTCAAGGTCAAATTCTTGGAGAAGCAATATTCATTGAATTAACCTTAGTTTAGCATCCTTCTTGCTAAATAGGTACCTAATAGTTGCATGGTCAGTAAAAACAATCACTTTAGTACCCACCAAATACGATCTGAACTTGTCGAAGGAGAACACTAGAGCTAGCATCTCCTTTTCAGTCATTGTGTAATTAGCTTGTGTAGAGTCAAGGGTCTTGCTTGCATAATAGATCGAGTGGAACACTTTATTCTTTCTTTGTCCCAACACTGCACCCACTTCTACGTCACTTGCATCACACATAAGTTCAAATGGTAGTCCCCAATTAGGAGCAATTAAGATGGGAGCCTCAATTAAGTTCCTCTTCAATATCTCAAAAGCTTTCAAGCACATCTCATCAAAGTCAAACTTCACCTCATTCTCCAAAAGACTGTATATAGGTCTTGCAATCTTGGAAAAATCCTTGATGAATTGCCAGTAGAAACCTGCATGACTAAGAAAACTACGCACCCCTTTTATAGAAAGGGGATGGGGAAATTTTTCAATAACTTCTACCTTGGCCTTATCAACCTCTAAACCCGACTTCGATACCTTGTGACCCAACACTATTCCCTCTCTAACTAAAAAATGACATGTTTCCCAATTTAGTACTAAGTTAGTGTCTTCACATCTAGCAAGTACTTTATCAAGATTCCGAAGACATACCTCAAAAGACTTCCCAAAGACGGAGAAATCATCCATGAACACCTCTACAAAATCTTCCACCATATCATGAAAAATGGCCATCATACACCTCTGAAAAGTCGCCGGTGTATTGAAAAGTCCGAATGGCATGCGTTTGAAAGCATAGGTACCATAAGGACAAGTGAACGTGGTTTTTTCCTGATCCTCGGGTGCAATCAAGATCTGGTTGTAACCACAATACCCATCTTAGAAACAATAGTACTCCTGCACTACTAGTTGGTCAAGCATCTGATCAATCAAGGGAACCGAGTAGTGATCTTTCCGGGTGGCATCATTTAGTTTCCGGTAATCCATACAAATTCTCCAACCGATCACTATTCTAGTAGGAATCAACTCATTCTTTTTGTTTCTTACCACTATCATACCTCCCTTCTTGGGAACACATTGCACCGGACTTACCCACTTACTATCGGGGATCGGGTACACAATTCCAGCATCTAGCCACTTTATTACCTCCTTTCTCACCACTTTTTTTATCAAATGATTTAGCCGACGTTGATGTTGTGCACTTGTTTTGTGATCATCTTCCATGTAGATTATGTTCATACATAACGCCAGACTAATCCCATGAATATCAGCGCCATCTGCCATCCAATCGCTTTCTTCCTCCGCTTTAAGATCCTCAATGCCGCATCAACCTGTAATTCAGACAACTCTGCAGAAAGTATAATAGACAAAATTTCATTAGCACCCAAATAAGAATACCTTAGGTGAGCCGGCAAAGATTTTAGTTCTAGCTTATGTGTTTCTTCTATTGATGGCTTTGGTGGGGGTCCTAACTCACGATCTAGTGACTCTGCTTGAAGCTTACGAGTGTCAACAAGTGCTAGATTCAAATATGATTCTATCTCTTGAGCCTCAGTATCTCCATCCACATCATGACCTACTAAAACTCTCTCTAAGGGATCTTCGGGCACAACTACTTGTGATTCTACTATGTGATCAATCACAGTAATAGCAGACAACTCTTCATAGATAGAAGGTAATTTTAAAGCGCGGGAAACATCGAATACCTCAACCTTATCATGTGCCCTCATAGTTAATTGCCCAGCTGCTACATCAATCAATGCCCTACCGTGGCCAAAAACGAATGTCCCAAAATGAATGGAACTTCAGAATCAAGTTCAAAATCTAAGACCACAAAATCCATAGGAAAAATCAAAGAACCTAATTGTACTAACACATCTTCTACCACCCCATCTGGCCTAGAAATGGATCTATCAACGAGTTGGAGAATAACAGTGGTTCGTTTTGGACTACCCAACCCAAATTTTTGATACAATGACAAGGGCATCAAATTTATACTTGCCCCCTAATCACACAACCCGCGGGCATGAACATTTTCCCAATTGTAATCTTCACAGTAAATCTACCCGGATCTTTTAACTTTTTGGGTAGTCTATTTTGAATTCTAGAGCTGCACTCCTCAGTAAGTGCTACAGTTTCATACTCCGTGAGCCTCCTTTTGCTAACCACAATGCCCTTCACGTATTTAGCATACTTCGGGATACCTGCAAAATGTCAACCAAAGGTAGATTAATGTGAACCTATTTAAGGAGAGAGAGAAACTTACCGAAGCATTCATCCTCATTCTACTTTTTGAGCCTTTGTGGAAATGGAGGTGGTAATTTCTTTTGAGGAACGGGTACCTCAACATTGGAGCTTTTTACTACCTCTTCCACTTTATTTTCTTTGGTACCTGCTTCATTGTCTCTCTTCTTTGGAGCTAGTTCCTCTAATTGTAATCCACTTCTAGTACTTATCGCATGCAATTTCTTTTGGTTGGGTTCAGTATCACCGAGTAGCCCACCTTGGGGACGCAAGTTTAGAGAATTAGCTACTTGCACAACTTTTTTCTCTAAACTCATTTGAGACATTTGGATGTTTCTGATGTTCTCATCCTGCTTATCTATTCTAGCATTTATTTTGGTCCGTATTTCAGTCATGAGCTTTTGGATTAGCTCTTCATTGGTCATCCCCCCTTTTGGTGCACTAGGATTTGTGCCTTGGTTAGGGTTTTGGTATTGTTTCCCAGCCCCTTGAGAACGGTATTGGTTATCCTCTTGCGCTTAGTTTTGGTTTTGGTTCCCACCCCATGAGAAGTTATGATGGTTCCTCCAACTAGGGTTGTAAGTGTTACCATAATTTTGTTGAATTCTACCCCTTTGCGCATTACCCACATAGTTTACGGAATTCGGGTTTGCCTCACATTGCTCAGTTTCATGAGCTCTACTACCACATACGTCACACCAATTGGCAGCCTGTTGTACAACATTTACCGGTGCATGGTTTAGAGCCATCTGTCTAAAATGTAAGGCCATGTTATGTTGCATTACATCTAATTTAGCATTTATGGCAGTAGCTTGATCTACATCTAAGATCCCCGTGGCCTTTTGGGTTGTGGTTCTAGGCATTTCCCCCTCATGCCTTGGGTTCCCTTTGGAGAGTCTATCGAGTAAGTCGAATAACTCTTCACATGTTTTAGCTAGGGCCTGTCCACCTGCTGCACTATTAAGAAGTACATGAGCATTATAATCTAAACCCTCAAAAAAATTGTGAGCAAGTACCTTATTAGTTTGCATGTGATGCAGGAAAGCGTTCAACATTTATTTGAAATGAGCCCATGCTTGGTACATGTCCTCCCCTCGATTTTGCCTAAAGCATAATATCTCACTCCTCAATCGTGCAGTTTTCTTGGATGAAAGAATCGACTCGGGAACTTCCTTGCTAGGTAATCCCAGGTAGTGATGGAGTTTGGTGGCTCAATATCTAACCAATGTTTTTCTGCTCCTAACAATGAGTATGGAAGCAACGTCAGCCTTACATAGTCCGATGAGACTCTAGTTGAGATGTATATATCAGTGATCGCTATAAAGTTCCTAAGATGTATTTGGGGATCCTCGTGAGGGAGACTAGTGAATTGACCATTAAATTGGAGGAGTTGTACCATGCCCTATTTTAGTTCAAATCTACCCCCGGTGGAGGTTTACTAATACTAGACGCCACATTGGCTGTGAGTGGGACTACCATATCACAGACTGGTCTTGTAGGTACGACAGGGGTACTCATTGGTTATTCAAGTTCTCTTGGTTGTTCACGTTCTCTGGGTTATTCACGTTGTCTTGGTTATTATCATCATTGTTTACCCGACCTAACCCCAATTCTACAGGACGTCCTTGATTCATTTTTCTGCCCTGGCATACAACTCTTTCAGGTTCATTGCAAGGTTCGACAAGTTCGACCTTCCGAACCAGACCTGAAAGTCAAGTGCCTGCAATAGACAAGCTAAGATCAAGTAATTAATACCTGAATATTCTAATTGTAGACTTAAGAAGATCGAATATAAATCAATTTCTAAGTCCCCAGCAGCGTCGCCAAAAACTTCTTGCTCCCCAATATACACACAAGTGTACGTGGTTGCTCAAGTAATATAGATTCTTTAAAGAAACGAGTTATCGTTCCCAAGGGACTTATGATCAACTTATATTAGACACTCAATTCTACAAATAAAATAAAAGTAACCTTTTTAGAAATTGTGATGATTGTTAACTACTACTAATTTTGCAATAAATAAAAAGTAACTAATTATGAACGACCTAAAGATGATGTTTCAAGCAAGTAAAAGACAATTCTAGAGCTGCAGCATGTAACAAATCTCGTGTATCATATTCTCTGCTTAGAATTAATTCTAGTTGTCAAGTTACTGGTTTATAGGGTTAATTATATGAGTCGGACTATATACCTCTCGTTGCCTACTCCAGTTAGCTATCTGACTACATCGTTGAGCGGGGATAAATAGACTAACTAGTGAGCATTTATATTTCATCCTATTTCATAACCAAGCAAGTTGTTCGTTTGGGTGTCACTCCTGAACACTAATCACCTCAATCAAATGGGTCGATCGAGCTCTCTATATTCTCTGGTCTATCTAACCTCTCCTCTCTCGATTTAAAATTAGACAATAGATTTATCTTATGGTGCACATGCATAAAATACTAAAACAAGAATATAGAAGTAGCTTATAATGACAACCAAGAATTAAGTTCATAAAGTCTTAAATAATCAACAATTGATTCGTAGCTACAGCCCCAGAACTAGGGCGTTTAGCCACTCATGCTATTAGAAAATCACAAAATACAATTGTTCATGCAATTTCCAGAAAATAGAAGAGTCAGAAGATCAAAACCTATTACAAATGTTGATACTTGCTCTTGCACACCTAATAAAAGTCGAACCCTAACTATGGAGCTCTAAGGGTCTATTTATAAAAGTTGGAGACAAAACTTACTACAATTAGGAATTCTTTTAGCTAATGTTTTTGTTGAAAAAGTCGGCAACTTCATGGGGCCTCGCGCGTCTCATTGCGCCTAGCACTTGTTGTAGGACTTTCCACCTTAGCTCTCTGCGCCTACTAGTACGCGTCAGAATCAACTCTGAACTTTAGGCCTTGGCGCGGCGTGCCTAGCAGAGTGCCAACCACTGTGCCTTTTGCCTTAATCATTTTCTTGCTCGTGTTTGCTCTTTGTTTCTTTGTTCTAACTCTAATTCCTTCGAGAGTTCCTGAAACAACTAATCATGTGTGTGAGTGCACAATCATCACAAGTTACACTAAAAATCAAGCTAATAACTAAAGATCATTCTTTAATTCAATCAATTCTTGGGCAAATATTGACGACTTAGGCATATAAATATGCCTAAGATCAGTATGTAAATTATTGATTTCCTCCCGTATTGCTTCAAGCCAATGAGGTGACCTTAGGGCTTCCTTAGTAATAATTGGTTCCCTCAAAATTTATTTACTGGTCCAAGCAACAAGTGATATGTGATGTTCCTTCGCCTTATGTCTGGTGATCATATGATGCCCTTGTGGTGCAGGAAGTATCCCAACTGGTAAATCCACTAAAGTAGTTGATTGGAGTGTAGTATCATCATATTGGTGATTAACTGGTACATCAACTAAAGTAGTTCATTGAAGTGTAGTATTTTCAGGTTGATGATGCTCATTGATTAGACCTGTAAGTGCAACTTGATCCTCACTGCCACTAGTGGATTTGAAATCTGCAGCTGGAGTCTCAATACTGTTGTATGGATTCACACTTTCAACTTGTACCTCATGATCATCATTTGATAACATCTATATCCTTGTAGAGAGGTGATAATATTTATATCCTTTGTGTAAGTTATTGTACCCTGTGAACACACAAGGGTAAGTCTTTGGACTGAACTTGTTGCTACCCTTGATATGTGGAAAACGTCGACACCCAAACACCTTTAGGTTGTTGTAATAAGGTTGCTCTCTATACAAATTAACAAATGGAGTCACCATCTTTAAGACTAAGGAGGGAACTCTATTAATGAGGAACACTGCAATGAGGAAAACCTCAACCCGTAGAAACAAAGGTAGGTTAGCATGGAGTAGTAGATTTAAGCCAGTCTCCACAATATGCCTATGTTTTCTTTCTGAAACTCCATTTTGTTAAGGTGTGTTAGGATATGAAATATGTCTCATAATGCCCCAATCTTCCAAATGCTTGATAAAGTTTGTTTTGATAAACTCACCACCTCCATAACACTGAAATATCTTAATTTCTTTAGAAAATTATTTTTCCATTATTTTCTGGAATATTACAAAGGCCTCAAAAAATTCAGATTTCCTTTCCAGTGGATAAATCCATGTATATCTTGTGTGATCATCTACAAAAACGATATAATATTTCATATGTTAAGAAGATTCAATAGGAGCATGTCCCTACAAGTCACAATTAATTTTCAATAAAGGTTCCTTCTCAATTTTATTTCTCAAACCAAATGGAAGTTTACAAACTCTTGCCCAATTGGCAACTAGAACAAACAGTGGGTGCATTTTACTCCAACAACTAACATTGATGCAACTATTACTACCCAATGAGAAAAACCACTATTTATACTAAGGAAATAAAGAATACATTTTCTTTTATAATTTTACCTTTAATGAGATACGGGATTTGTTTGGTTGCCTTATTTTGTGAATTCTTGGATTTAAGAGATGACCATTTGCACACAGTCTCTTTTTTCCATCCTTTTCACTTTGATGGTGTAACACCTCAGATTCAGAGAAGAGAGAATATTCATTTCCTTAGCCAACTCGGCAGAGTAGGGTGTTAACGCCGAATCACTTGGCGATTCGCCAAGTAGAACCCCCCTCGCCTTTTGGCCTGATTTTAGCGCCTAGTGTTCTGTAAATTTCGGTAAGCTAAAGTCTCACTTGGCGAGTCGCCGAGTGGCCTTTGGCGAGCTCCAACGTGAGTTGTTTTCAGTTTTTAAGTCATGGTCTTAAAAGATTTTTTAGATTATTTTAATTCTATGCTACGTCGTTTTGCCCTTCATCTAAAGACGTATATAAGAATTTTCCCCCAAATTTCCCCAACTTTAAAACCATTCTCTCAAGAATATAAAAGAAGATGAAATCTCTTCCCCCTAAATATTTCTCTCTCTAGAAACTTGAAGAAGAAGAAGGGTTCACTCTAGAGTTTCAAGGCAAGCCTCAATTTTCACCATTGAAGATAAACATTTGGCTTTGAGGTATGATAGTTTTCATCCATGGAGTTCCCAATTTCTTCAATTTTCATAGTAGAAATCCCCAATTGAGTTAGGATTTTTCATCTATGTTATGAGTTCTTTTAATTATTGATTTAATTGATTGATTTCTAATCTTCTATGCATGAATTGAGTTAATCTCATAAATTTATGATGTTTCCTTATGAACCCATGAAATCCCTATGTTTTCCAAACTATGATCATATGATGAGGGGTCTTGATTATGAAAGAAGTGTTTTGTGAAATCAAGCATCATGAAGTGATCAAATCACATGAATTTATGACGAAATCTATGTAAATGTTCTAAGGATGCTTTGAGAGTAAAGTATAAATGATGGTGTTGTTGTTGTGTTGTTGAAAGGATTTTTTTCATAAACACATGAAAGCATGATTGTGAAGGTTTTCTCACATAGTAAGGATTCTAAGATTGAAATGTCTTCTCACCTAATTGAATCAAAAGATAAAGAGTTATCCTAATGAAACCTAGCTTGGATTGATTAATGAATCCTTTCCACGGATGACTTATGACTTATGACTTAGCTTGGATTGACAAGATGACGTGCCCTTCCATGGATAATAAGAACAAGTAAGAAATGACTATTCTGTGGGATTTATGATTAGCACCGAGAGGATATTGAGATGGAAGCTCTCCCTTTAGTAGAGGCCAAATTTCTAGTAGCAATCTCCTTATCCCTTACCTATGTGCCCCAATTAGGATGATTGTCTAGATAGACATTAGCTAGTGGATCTACTTAAGCTAGAAATTCATGGTCCTTACCTTGGCAAGTAAGACAACCTTTTTTTGGTGTGGGAGACACGGGGGATCATATTATAGCTCACATGATCTCTATGTCGGTTAAGGCTACTTTTCACATTAATAATGAACTAAGGATACTTTTGTAACGACTCGCAAAATGATAGGTTGAACTAGAGCCTAAACGTGAGGGTTAACGTCAAGAATTAAGGGATTTAGTGGTTAAACGTTAAAGTACGTACTAGACCCCTAAGTTTAGAAGACCTTCTAAGGTTTGGTTGAGGGTGAAAGGCCAAGTGCCAAACCAAAAAGTGGCAAGCCTAAGCCAAAGGCCAAGGCTGCCCCAAGTTGGCTAGACACTGCTTAAGGACCACGACCACTTTCACGGCCAGTGGTCTTGACCATGGTCCGTGAAAGGGTTGTGAAGGTCCCTTAGGCATGTGTGAGGCATGACATTAAGGCCTAGCCACTGCCTAGGAACCACGAACTTCACCACGACTCGTGGTCTTGACCACGGATCATGGGAGGTGTCTTGGTCTTGCCTTGGCATTGTGGGAGCCTAGGGTGCATAAAACACCATCTAGACACTACTTACTATCACCACAAGGTTCTTCACGACCTATGGTGGCCACCACTAGCCGTGGTGCTACCCGTGGTGGCAAGACAAGGTGCCTAGAAATCGTCCCAATCCAAGACACCCTTCACGAACCACTTCATGACTCGTGGTCATGACTATAGATTGTGGGGTGGCCCTAGCTTGGTGGGAGTGGTGAATAATTGAGGAGGCTACTGCCTCAAAGACCACGGGCACCACCACGAGCCATGGTACCCTAGACGGTCCATCAACTTGGGCGTGAAGCTCACTTAGGATCAAGGGAAGCAATGCAGCTTTCACTAGCTACGGCCTCCATGACCACGAGCTTCACCATGACTCGTGGTCTTCACCACGGATCGTGGGAGCTCACGTGGTCCTCCCTAAGCCCCTTGAGGGCTTGTGAGGGTGGAGAGGCACACTGGTCAAGGGACCATTGGCACCACCACAAGCCGTGGTGCCCCTCACAACCCGTCAAAGTGTGTGTGGTCCCTGACGGGGATGCCCAAATTAAGGGTATTTGGGTAATTTCCTTTTAATTAATTATGGGGTGGGGTCGTTTATAATTGGTTTATATGATATATATATA
>JAJOOR010034014.1:0-12172 GCA_036250505.1 Solanum acaule | reverse complement strand
CCCTCTCCCCCCCCCCCCCCCCCCCCACAGTAGTTCTCCTCGAGTGTATCGTTTATAAAAAAATTGTCTTCCATCCAAATCAATTATTTTTGTTCAGTTCTAGCGAATTGGGGATCTACTTGAGGAGTTCCTCCCTTGCAACTCGTCATTCCATTTATCTTGTCATGTAAGTTATTCTTTCTTGTTAACGTGAATTTGATTGCATCCATGTTGAGGGATTTTTTGTTGGTGGTGATTTTCTGCATTAGTTTTTATTTTAATTGAGATATAGATCGTTATTTTATTTTGAAAGTTACTCTACACGAAACATGATTTACAAATTCGTTCTTTTGAAGATTTAAAGTGATTTTCAATCTTCATTTTTTAAAGTATAATTCTTGGTATGTTTTTTCTTCTCAATTTTATTATTAATATTGTTTTTATGGTTTTAAAGATATGTGTGACTTGATTATTATGTAATGAAAGTCACTATTTCGCAATTCATGAGCTCCCAAAAGGGAGGGTTACAATTTTCGATGTGAAGTAGGGCAATAGTTTGTTTGTTTCAGTTCAATGTTTTAATTTAGTATTAACCTCTTGATAGTTATTTCAGTGTAGATAAAAGTGTTACCTAAAATAAAGTTTTCTAAATTATAAACTATGGTTCTTGCAACTTCTGATGGTCTCTTTTTAAACTTCACAAGTCGTGTTTGTTAATAAATTACTTGGATATATATCCTTTTGTGTTTTCCATAGATCTTTTGGGGAATCAAGACATCTTTTATAGAGTTGAATGGATTTTAGTTAAGTTATTTTCAACATTCTTTGAAAAAGCATGTGATTGTTTGTCTTTTTATCGGTTTTGCATACTTCTTTTTGGGTCTTTCCTTCAAGTGTTAATGAAGGGAAAGGAAAGAATCACTAGTAATCACTTGAAACATTTTTTCAAGTTACAGATATACCTAGCTAATTGAGCAATATATAGATTGACATCATTATATCATTGTGATTTCAGGTTTAGGAAGCACTACAATAACTTTAAATCACGAAACTTTTAGAAGAAAAAAAAATCAACAACAATGCAGCGTCATACTATTACAACAAACACCATATTTCAAAATGAGGCCACTTATGATTTTGGTCCTGTAAGAACTATGACTTCTGCTGCACATCGCTCTAGAATATTCTATATAGGACCAGAATCTCATCGTATTGGTATGGTACCCAATATTTTGGGAATTCATTATTCCTCTAATGGGAGCCTAATTGTTTTTTTGGCTAATGGAACAAACATATACTATGTTTCCATTGTTCCAAGAAATCCTTTTTCCTTTTGAATTCCACAAGGAATGATTCCCAATTTTTCATTATCATTACCGCGTATTTTATGGAACTACACCCCATGATTTGCGGAAGTGAATCATGCATTTGATCGTATGACATTGCCACTGCGTCTTACCAATTTTCCCATGGTAAATTTTCTTTCGCCTTCTCTTTCTTTTCTTTTTAATTATAAATTTATTGCAATCTTCACATAATTAGTTTTCTAATGATTAATTCTTGATCTAATTACAAACTTAAATGTCATAATTATTTTTAACATTTGATGCACTTATGCTTTTACTGATTGAATTGTGTTAGTTGGTAAATTTTCATAGTAATAAGTGCTACTTTGCTTTTATGCTGAGGAACCATGGTGCCCAACTAAAATATGCTATAAATTTGTCTATTTACTTTATTTCATATGCTTATTTTCTAATACTTGAATATTTGTTAAACATAACGAAAATAGGTAAGGCCGCTTGTAATTGATCGCTTGAGAAACTACAATAAGCTATTATTAGAAGTAAAAGTTTGTTTAGGAATATGGGTGCGGGAAGCTAAACGACGACCACAATGATTACGCATATAAATATAGGATCAAACAGCTTTGTTCGATCGAGGGATAAACATAGATATGAGCTGACAACTTATATTTTTTGGTATTTTGTTTTGGGTGAGATATACACCGAAAGGAATTAATGTTATCTTTATCTTGGTCAACATTTAAAAAAAGTAGAAGAACAAAAAGTAAGTCATCTTACTTTGTTGATAGCCTAATGAGATTTGCATCTTCCTTAGTAGCCCAGGAGTAAGCTTTTGTTTCTGCAAGAACTATTGAAACATACATTTTTTAAAACAATAAAAAAGAAGAATATAAGAATTTATCACTTGACATGATATTTTTAAATAATAATGATTTTGTTGTATTTTATAAAATATTCATAGCTAGTTGATTTTTCTTTATGTATAATTGATTTGTAAAATTTACTTGCTTAGAAATTATAACAAGTTGTATGTGTCATTCTCAAACTTTTATGTTTAAGTGTTATGACATATAAAATTCCATATCTCAAATTATGATCTTGAATTTAGGGTTTGTTGGCCCTTCAAGAGCAGACTGAAAATGTCACTACGGGATTGAGCAGGGAAGTCATTTTTGCACGTATGAATCACATCATGTATCAGTCAACAGAAATATCTATAAGTGACGATAATGATACATGTTCTATTTGTTTGGTAAGGACTTATTTTCATTTGATTCTCTCCTCATACCACTTAAACTATAGTCATGTATATAAAATTATCTTACTCGAAAAATACTTTTTCCATTTTGCAGGATGACTACTCTGATGGGCAGCTCATTGGAAGCGCCGACTGTCAGCACACCTTTCACTTTGATTGCATCAGCCAATGGCTCATGCAGAAGAATTCATGTCCCCTCTGCAAAAGGATTGCATTGGCAATTTAAGAACTCCAAGCTAGAATCGTATACGTTAATTTGTATGCAATTGTTTATGTTATGCACATTATGAGAAAGTAAAAAATGTTGAATGATATGAAATATAGTGATCTAGCTTGGGACTTGATTTATATCAAGGTTTTATGTTATGTACCTGTTAATTTGACAGTGAACTTGTGAAATGTTAGTTCAAAATATTGTGGTTGACATGTTTTTCAATCAGTTAGGGAGTCAATGTACCTTTACTTTCCGGTGGAGGGGTGTAGTTTCTTATGCTAAGTTTTTCTCCACTTGTTGAGCTCCGAAGGGGCAGATCACTGTTTTAATTAAGGGAACTATGTTTTTATGGGAATATACATTATTTTGGAGTTTTTATGACTTAAAATGAGAGATATTGGTTTTATGATTGTGTTGTACATATTGGTTCACTTTTGCACTAATAAATTTGAGGTATTATTCTGGACGCCCCGTTCACTCAAATACGGGTTATCTTTTACTACATTGTATTTGTTGATGAGTCTGAGGTATCATTTCAGGAAGATCAAGGTTTCTTTCTGGTTTCTACCTTTATGCATTGATCATTTGCATTGCACTAGCCTATTTTGATCGACTTGTTATTTGTTGTGGTCTTGTACTTGAGTGCTTCTTGCTTGTTTAATTGTGTTTCATTCTCTCTATTTTCAGTAGTTGATTGTCCCTCATTAGAACCTTTTAATTGCGATGTTAGAACTATCGTGTTTCTTCTTTATATATATATATATATAATCTTTTTTAGTTCGTTCTGTCTATGATACCTATTGAGTACCCCATATTTTGGTGCTCATACTACACTTCTGCATCTTTTTTCTGATGTAGCTCTTAGTACAAGACACCCTCAGTGAGCGTTGGATCTCCCTTCGTCATTGCAGATTCATATTGTGGTGAGCTCTTGGCTTCTGGAGTCTTCTTCTTTTTCCTTCTTTTGTATTTGTCTATATTTTTATATTTTTATTAGATAGACTTGTGTATATAGCATTTATTTACTAATATGTTCCTGTACCGGTGAAACCAGGTCCAGGGATTTAATTCTTGTATTTAGTTTGTCTTTCATGGTCACATTCGAGTCTATTTTGTATATTATGTATCGCACTTAAGTTTGTATATGGCCCTATTCTGTATTATTATTATTCTATTTGCGTTTATTCTTTGCTATTAAATTATTATCTTCTATGAGTTTTGGATTTTGACTTGCCTACCGGGAGATTTATAGTAGGTGTCATCATACTATTGTGAGAAACAAACATACCAGTGATTGATGCATATTCGGATTTTGTAGTCTTCTGATTGTGAGAATTATGGTGTCGTTGGTGGAACTGTGAGTAGCGACTTTTCCTTTTTCATCTCTGAAATTACAGTATACATTTTTTGTGGTAACAACTGTTTGTGAGGTGCTTAGAACACTTATTGAATATTTGTTCATTGATTTATTTTTGTGATATATTGTTCTGTTTGTTGTGGGTGGAGTATCGAAGGAAGAGGAAGTTAGTTTAATGTTAATTTTTGACGAACTCCTATTGTTAACGGCTAAATTTTGTAAGAAGTTTCAATATAGTTTGAGATTTAGTATGTTATTGATTTTCTTTATCATTATCAACATGAATTGGTGAACTTAAAGATATAAAAGAAGAAAAAAATTGGTATAAGATAACTTAAAGTAACAATATATTTATAAGTGAATGGACGTGTATAGTTTTGCACCATGTGCATAATATATATGGAGAAACTTTAAAAATTTTGTTCAAATTAAATTTTTCAAAATACAGATTATACCAATTGATAAAAAGGAAATAAAAAAGGAATTCATCTTTTAACCAGATCAAACTAAATGGAGTGGACTTTTTAATGAAGACCTATGAATTAATGGCGAAAAGTTTCAGTTACAGAAAAGAGTAAATACCAAAACTCAATACAACAAATTCTTAATATTTTTCATGTGGTAGCAGTAATGTGAATAATGCTCACAAATTCCAAAATAGATAAAAACAAACATGTTCTAGAAAGATATCAATACATATCCTAGAGGGTGGCATGGGAATAGCTAATGTCACAAGAAATGGAAAGAAGTCTTGGACTATGATAATCAAAGTGTGCTCTAAAGATTTCACTATTTTGTCCTCTACTGAAAGATTTTTAATTACATCGTCATCCTAGTTGCAAATTTATTTATCATGCATCTCAATTTAAATTGTTTGGCAGATAAAACAAATAATACCTCAATTGTATCGATTGATGAAATTTTGTGTGCATGGTTCTATCAATTTTCAAATTTCTCTATCCTCCACTCCTCCTCCCTCGCCCTCCACCTTCCCCAACACACATTTGATCTCCTCGAGTGTATCACTTCTTAAAAATCTGTCTTCCACCCAAATTAATTCTTTCTCTTCAGTTCTAGCGATTTGTGGATCTACTTGAGGAATTCATTCCCTTGCAACTCGTCATTTCATTAATCTTGTCTAAGTTATTCATTCTTTTTTAAAATTTGAATTTGATTGCATCCATGTTGAGGGATTCTTTGTTGGCGGTGATTTTCTGCATTAGTTTTTATTTTAATTGAGATATAGATCGTTATTTTATTGAACCTTTCCTTTTTTTAATAGTTGTCTGCTTATTTTTTTTGTCTTTCCTTCAAGTTAGTATGAAAGAAACAAAAAAAGATAGTTGATTATTTGAAAAGAATTTTTCATTAAATTGATGTGTTTCATGTAAACTATGTACGTAGCAAATTACAAATATATAGATTGACATCATTATATCATTGTGATTTCCGGTTTAGACTTGTTTGTAATATGGTCTCAAATTTTCAGTTGTTATGCGTCAATTTATAAATGTCTATTTACTTTTTTTCATATGTTTATTTTCTAATACTTGAATATTTGTTAATTACATAACAAAAATAGGTAAGGCTTGTAAATATGAGAATCCTTTTTCAAAAGATAATCTATATATGCTGGTGTATAATTTTAACTTGAGTTAATGATAAAAAAATACACTTAAAATATTTAATGTTAACTTTTCCTATCTAAACAATCACCAACTATTTGCCAGAACATACCTTAACTATTATTATTTTTTCATAATTTATCAATGTAGACATACGTAAGGACTTACATATGCATATATGCTCATCAATGTTGCAAATATTAGATCAATTGTTGTCTGTGTAGTTTTCTTTTTATCCCTTTTTGAATGAAAAGTTAGGTATAATATTTGATAGGAATGATTAATTTCAATGTTATTTGTGGCAATGTTATATATATACATGATTCGTAATTATTTTAAATTAGTTGACCACTTGAGAAACTACAATAAGCTATTATAAAAAAAAAAAATTGTTTAGGATGATGGGTGCGGGAGGCTGAGGGACGACCACGTTTGTTCGATCGAGGGGCAGAGATAGATATGAGCTGACAATTTATACATGTTTTCTGGTATTTTGTTTTAGGTGAGATGTACACCGAAAGAAATTAATGGTAGTTTTTTATGTAAAAAAACTAAAAGATCTTTTGTTTGATCATACAAATATAGGGTTAACATATTGTGTTAAATAATTACTTTTCCTAAAATGAAACTAGTTGAGATATAATGAATTCTAATTCCTTATTGTACTGGGTGCTAATCACATTCTCATTTCAGCTTATGCCTTGTAAACCTTAGTTCCTAACTTATTTTATGCGTTCAACAATTTACTTCTTTTATTTTACTAGCCGAAGACTTATTGAAAACAACCTCTTTGACTTATAAAATGTAGGTAAAATTTGACTACATTCTATCATTTTCAAACTTTAGTTATGGGATCACATGACTCGTAATGTTGTTGTTATATATTTTATGGTGCTCCTTGATAGTTTATTTTACTTAGTACGATTGTTTAACCTCTCAAATTTACCTTTGTTTATTCATAGTAAATGATGAAAATTTTAATTCTAAGACTACCTTTTAAACCTTGATATAAATTAGAAAGTAATATGCAAATCAAGTATTTTTGTGTTTTGAAATAGTAACAACACCTTTTGTTCATGTAGATAAACAATAGATAATGAAAGAAAAATAATTAATAGGGATACAAATGAAGTCTTGTTCAGTAAAAGTAACTACCACATGCAAAAATTCACTTTAAATTTTAAATCCTTCATTTATATGATTTTGAACAAGGCCCCAAGCTAAATGAGGTTCACCAAATTCAGCTACTACAACATGTTTCTTCAAGAGAAATAAATATTTAAAACAACCAATATTATTATGAAAAGCATCAAAATTACATCTCAACTCGGATCTCCTACTATATAAGGCACCATTGTATATTTAATGCATTTACATGACAAAAAAATATATTTATCATGCATTTCAATTTAAATTGTTTGGCAGATAAAAAAATAATAATACCTCAATTGTATTGGTTGATGAAATTTTTTGTGTCTTAGTTCTATCAATTTTCAAATTTCTCTATCCCCCACCCCTCCTCCCTCGCCCTCCTCCTTCCCCAACACACTTTTGTTGTCCTCGAGTGTATCATTTCTTAAAAATCTGCCTTCCACCCAAATTAATTCTTGCTCTTCAGTTCTAGCGATTTGCGGATCTACTTGAGGAGTTCATCCCCTTGCAACTCGTCCTTTCATTAATCTTTTCATTCAGGTAAGTTATTCATTCTTTTTTAAAATTTGAATTTTATTGCATCCATGTTGAGGGATTCTTTGTTGACGGTGATTTTCTTCATTAGATTTTATTTTAATTGAGATATAGATCGTTATTTTATTTTGGAAGTTACTTTGTACAGAACACGATTTACAAATTCGTTCTTTTGTAGATTTAGAGTGACTTTCAATCTTCATTTTTTAAGTATAAATTTTGGTATGTTTTTTTTTCCTCAATTTTATGATTAATGTTGTTTTATGGTTTTAAAGATATGTATGACTTGAGTATTATGTATATGATGAAAGTCACTATTTCGCAATTCATGAGCTCCCAAAAGAGGAGGGTTACAATTTTTGATGTGAAGTAGGGGTTATAGTTTGTTTGTTTCAGTTGAATGTTTTAATTTAGTATTAACCTCTTGATAGTTATTTCAGTGTACATGAAAGTGTTACCTAAAATAATGTTTTCTAATTTATAAACTATGGTTCTTTCTACTTCCGATGGTCTCTATTTGAACTTCACAAATTGTGTTTGTCAATAAATTACATGAATATATTTCCTTTTGTGTTTTCCATTGATCTTCCAGGAAATCAAGACATCTTTTATAGAGTTGAATAGATTTTCGTTAAAGTTATTTTTAATATTCTTTGAAAAAAGCATATGATTGTATGTTTTCTTATTGGTTTTGCATATTTTTTTTGGGTCTTTCCTTCAAGTGTTAACGAGGGGAAAGGAAAGAATTACTAGTAATCACTTGAAACTTTTTTTATTATACTGGTGCGTTAAATGTACATTACAAATATACCTAATTGAGAAATATACAGATTGATGTCATTGTATGTTGTGTTGAAATCACGAAGCACATGAAAGTTTTATTTGTTATATTCTTATTGAACTTTTCCTTTTTTAAAAAATAGTTGTCTGCTTATTTTTTTGTCTTTCCATCAAGTTAGTATGAAAGAAATAAAAAAGGATAGCTGATTATTTGAAAATTATTTTTTCATTAAATTGATGTGTTTCATGTAAACTATGTAAATAGCAAATTACAAATATATAGATTGGCATCATTATATCATTGTAATTTCATGTTTAGGAAGCACTACAATAACTTTAAATCACGAGACTTCTAGCTAGAAAAAAAGAAAATCAATTTATGCTTCAAGAAATAAATTTGTCTATTTACTTTTTTTTCATGTTTATTTTCTAATACTTGAATATTTGTTAAACATAACGAAAATAGGTAAGGCTTGTAAATATGAGAATCCTTTTTCAAAAGATAATCTATATATGCTGGTGTATAATTTTTACTAGAGTAAATGATAAAAAAAATACACTTAAAATATTTAATGTTAACTTTTCCTATCTAAACGATCACTAACTATTCGCCAGAACATACCTTAACTATTATTATTTTTTCATAATTTATCAATGTAGACATACATGTGGATTTACATATGTATATATGCTCATCAATGTTGCAAACATTAGATCAATTATTGTCTGTGTGGTTTTCTTTTTATCCCTTTTTGAATGAAAAGTTAGGTATAGAATTTGATAGGAATGATTAATTTCAATGTTATCTGTGGTAATGTTATATATATACATGATTCGTAATTCTTTTTAATTAGTTGACCACTTGAGAAACTACAATAAGCTATTATTAGGAAAAAAAGTTTGTTCAGGAATATGGGTGTGAGAGGCTGAGGGACAACCACGTTTGTTCGATCGAGGGGAAGAGATAGATATGAGCTGACAGCTTATGCATGTTTTTTTGTATTTTGTTTTAGGTGAGATGTACACCGAAAGAAATTAATGGTAGTTTCTTATGCTAAAAAAACTAAAAGATCTTTTGTTTGATGATACAAATATAGGGTTAACATATTGTGTTAAGTAATTACTTTTCCTAAAATGAAACTAGTTGAGATATAATGAATTCTAATTCCTTATTGTACTGGCCTACTGGGTGCTAATCACATTCGCATTTCAGCTTATGCCTTGTAAACCTTAGTTCCTTACTTATTTTATGTGTGCAACAATTTACTTTATTTTTTTCTTTTATTTTATTAGCTGAAGATTTATTGAAAATAACCTCTTTGACTTATAAAATATAGGTAAAATTTAACTACATTCTATCCTTTTCAAACTTTAGTTATGAAATCACATGACTCGTAATGTTGTTGTTATATATTTTATGGTGCTCCTTGATAGTTTATTTTACTCGGTACAATTGTTTAACCTCTCAAATTTAACTTTGTTTAGTCATAGTATATCGATGAAAAATTTAATTCTAAGACGACCTTCTAAACCTTGATATAAGTTAGAAAGTTAGTAATATGCAAATCAAGTATTTTTGTGATTTGAAATAGTAACAACACCTTTTGTTCAGTAAAAGTAACTACCACATGCAAAAATTCACTTTGAATTTTAAATCCTTCATTTATATGATTTTGAACAAGGCCCAAGCTAAATGAGGTCCACCAAATTCAGCTACTACACCATGTTTCTTCAAGTGAAATCAATATTTAAAACAACCAATATTATTATGAAAAGCATCAAAATTACATCTCAACTCGGATCTCCTACTATATAAGGCACCATTGTACATTTAATGCATTTACATGACATAAAAAAACATATAGTGTCTTTAAATTCATCGTTGATTGATGTCATTTGTGATTTTTAAAAAGCAATATCACTATTACGAAGAAAATAACACAAAATTATATACTTATAATCTAATGCTAAAAATCAGTGAAAATCTAATTTGGTGACAATATTCTGGGGATTTGTGGTGACTGGTGACCATTGTCGTTGCTAAGGCTCTAGTTTCTTGTAGTGAATCCTAGTTGACAAGGCTTAGATGGATGGGTTGTTAACTCTTAAGGATGTTTGTGGTCTCTTTATATAACGACATAAATATTTTTTATTCCAAAATATAATTAAGGGTATTAATGATTTATTTCACACGGTTCATAAGAAATTTAGATCATTTTCCATAGAATATTTAAAAAATTATTTATATATTTAGAATCTACAAAAAAATACTATATATAAGTTATAAATTTTTTCTTATTTGACCCTCAAAATTCAGATTATATCATATAATTATATGAAACAGAGAAGATAAAACAACTCCAAAATGCATGTTTGAGATTAACTAAATTTAATAGATCAAATCCAATATATTCAGGAACTAGAACAATGATCTTGCAAGGTCATATGCTCAAGCAAGTCTAATGTCATTTTTTTAAAAGAATAAATAAAAATACTCCTATAGTATACTACTATAATTTTAATCTTCTATGTAAATATAAATTTAAATATTTATAATAAGAAATGGAATGTTCCTCTTGTTTTGTTCAAACTTGTAAGCAGCTAGTAGGTTGTTGTAGACCAGAAGCCATTCCTCCAGCATTAACACATGAAGCTTCAGCTAGATGATCCTTGTAACTTAGTTTCATGGATTTGTTTTGCTACAATCGAATTTCACTGTGACTTCTGTAGCTGATGTTCCATGTATGTCTTCATATGTTATGTCACTAACCTTGATGCCTGAACCCTGAAAAAAAAGTATTCACACGAAACGAAATAATAATTAGGGATATCGTTTGGTAGCTGGTAAGTGTTATGCACGCATATATGATTCTGTATTACCTGCTCAGGACAATTTCCACTACCAGGGCAGTAATTTTGATCAATGATGATGGGGTTTTCGACATTAGTCATGACTACATGTTGAAAAAGTACATTCCTAACAAAGCCATTGCTAGGCCTTGCCCATGTTTTGACCCTCCCACCATTCTCAGTCCCAGTAAATGATGATGTTTTAACTGTCACATTTTGTACTCCTGCCTCTTGCATCTCCCAACCTAAGCTCCCAATGCTGCACCAATCCAAAATATTAGTCAAAGTTTATATAAAAAAGACAGAACATTTCCATTCGTAGAAAAACATACCACTACAACAAAAACAACTTTTAGCGGCAATAAATAAGCAAATTAATAAAGAGTGTTAAAGTCTATATCGGCATTTATTAAGTGTCATTAATGAAGTCCATTCTTCAAACAATCTATTTGCATATGATGGTACTGCAATATTAACAAATTTACAAGGCAGTCAATTATTGATACATATTCAAGTCTGACCAAGATAGTAGTAACTTATAAATCCTGTGGCTCAACACATAAGAGATGTGTATTTTTCTAAGGAGAAGGTTCCAATATTATATGAAGACAATGTTGCATGGGTAACTCAAATGAAAGAAGAATATATTGAAAGAAACAAAATAAGCATATTTCGCCGATGTTCTTTTCATCTCGATCTTCAACAAAATTTATACAATATTGATATGTGTTATCTCTGAAATGTTAAGTGGTGTTTTCACCAGGGGGAGTAAATACGCATTGCACTCTTTTTTTCTTGGTTAGATTTTGCCCCAAAGAGTTTTCCAAGCAAGGTTTTCAATGAGGCAGAGACCAACGCGTATTACAGGATATATGTACTCTTTTTCCAACATGACGGCTCGTGGAGGGGTCTACAAATCGTGGATGAGGTTCGTGGATTGAGGTTTAGACTTGGTGAAATTTTAACACCAAGAGCTCTATCGATAGCTTGTACGGGTTGTAAAAAGGAAATATAACCGGTAGTTGTTGATTCATGGTTGTCTTTTAGAAAAACTCAAGTCTCTAGGGAATTGTTTACGACTAGCAAGTACATCTCGTCAAAGGATGTATGAACCGT
>JAJOOR010034013.1:0-10812 GCA_036250505.1 Solanum acaule | reverse complement strand
ATTATATATATATATATATATATATATATATATATATATTTCTTCTTTTGTGTTCTTACGTTGACTTAAATACTTAAACTTATAAATGAAAATATCAATACCATCTTCATTTATTTTTTCCCAGCTTCATTGGTTGCCATGAAAACAGAGCAAAAGTTATCCAAGGTATAAATTTTTTAACCCTTTCTTTTTGTTTGATCAGTTGGATATTTAGTATGTTTTACGCATTAAATAGACTGTTCCTCCGATAATCAGAAGTATCGAGTATGAATATATATATATATAGAGAGATAGGGCCCTATCGGACAATAAGGGGCTGAGCTACCTTGTCCAACGGGTGTCCAGCGTGTTAATGAATATATATATATATAAGTATTAATATCGTAAAAATTGGTTGAGTTTGTATTCTGATTCTTGATAAAATTTTTGGCTCCGCCATGACAGACCATTCAAATAAAAATAAAGTGTTTTATGTTATACACACAGTAGTGGTGTAACGGTGTGTTCTTGAAAATCTAATGAGTTGATCTTGACTTTTTTTTCCTTTTTTTTTTTTTGCAGTCTTCGTGGACTAAAGTAGTAGTTAGGAAATGGTTGAATATGAGGAGCAAATCTGAGGAATTTCATTCCGATCAAATAATAGATGGTAATATTTTCACATTTATTGAATTTTTCAACTTTTTTTTTAATGTTTATATATTTATATTATGTATGAAAATAAGATTTTTTTTAATTTGTTTTTTAGTGATGGGTGGTAGAGGAGAAAGAAGAAGGAAGAGTTGCTCCGACGACGGTAGTTGCGCCGTCGTGCCGGAGGAATTATCGGGTAAGAATCTCCGGTGATCGGAGGAGTTTCTTTTTTTAAAAGAAAATTTCCGGTGAATTGCAGCTTTTTATTTTGGATTTGATAGAATCATAAATGAACTGTATGCATCTCTGCCGTTGATTTGATGGACTTTTTTAATAATGTGATTTGACTTATAATATAATCACAATTTATGGGTTAATATCTAATCATTGCTTCTCCTTGTGCCACGTGTATGTGGCCTTACCTAGGCTCTAGTTTTTTTTTTAAAAAAAATTTATGGATATAATTATACGAAAAAAGAAAATATGGAAACAAAGTGAAAACGATAAAATAAAATTAATTAGCCAATTAATTAAATTACTAAAATTTGTTGACTAGGCTCAAAGGCAATCCATGGAATAGTCTTGTGGTTATGATAATATTTTTACTTTTTTTTGTTAGTTATGACTCAATCAAAATATCTATTATTTACATTTATTCTAGATTAATTAATGAATACTTTTTATTTAATTTTAGTGTATTTGGTTAAAGATGAAGTTTGTATTGCTCTTTATATTATTTATAATGCAAGTATGGAAAAAAAAATTCAATATGCAGCAATTTATAATTTGAATTGAAAAAAAAAATCCTAAAAAGATCTATTGCTTGTTATTTTTTTTTTATTTCAAATGGGAAGAGATCGATTTTATGATTTATTACAAATGTTCTTTTAGCAATATTACCCTTTCACATGAAATCAGTAAAATATTACATTAAAGTTGGGTAAATAAATTACATAATTGTTTTATTATGTTTATTTTCTTTTGTTTTGTTTAAATTTCTAATTTGCACATCATTTTTTTTTTCAAATTCTGATGCAATTATTAATATTATTATTATTTTGATAAATAAGAAACTAAACTATGAGTTATTATATTTCATATTTTTGAGAAGCAGAAAGGTGGTTGATGGAAAGAAATGGAGGAATTGAAGAGCCAATATTGAGTGAAGATACTTCAACTCATCAAAACCTTAGGTAAACCAACAAAAACAAATATTCCATCATTTCTTTTTAGTTGTCATAATAAAGTTTGACATAGCCTTAAAAAAATAAATTAAGGAATATTATTTGATCAATATATCCTTTCTTAATCTTTAATCTTTATCTATATATTTGTGTCTCTTAATTCTAGAATAATTAATGTTAAGGGCAAAGTTGAAAAAATAATTAATTCTCTCTTGATTATTTTAATTGAGAACTGACATGACAACTACTCACTCCGTCTCATATTAGTTGATCATCTTATCATAAATAATTGTCCATACTAGTTGATCACTTTACTCAATCAAGAAAACATTAATTAAATTTTTCTTATATTGTCCTTGCAATTAATTTTTTTATAAAAGTGTTCACATTTGTTTGTGAAATTCCAATTTTTTTTAAGAGGTGAATCAGTAAAATTATCTTCTTATTTATAATTTTTTAATATACGTGTAAAAAGGAAAGTGATCAACTAATTAAAGACTAAAGGAGTAAAAAGGAATTGAGGGAGTAGACAAGTAGTGTATATTTATAAAATTTCCCCAAAAAGGTGTAGAATTTGATGCATAACCATGTTATAATTCATGATTAGATCTTATAATTTGATTAATTAATGTAAGAGAGAATAAATTTTGGAATTAATAAAGCCAGAACATTGAACCAGAAGCCGCATATTATGCTTAAGTACTTTTTTGGGCCATGTGAAACTATAGTTAGCTGGTTTTCCATAGGCTTTCTAAATAGATACTATAACACCTTTTTAGTTAACTGAGAAAATATTTAATCCATTTGATGATTAATCTTCATGTGATGTAATATGCACAAGTACATGTAGGTGATGATTAGTAATCCAACAATTGATGGATGAAATGGACAATTTATCTTTTAAACAAATTCACTTTTTTAAGTTAGTTTTTGAGTTGAGTTAAACATTCATTATCATATAACGAGATTAGTACTATCATGCCTATTAAATTCTTGTTTTCGTGCATATTATCGTGTTTACACTCTAGTTGTCAAGCCTAGAAGTAAAATAAATTCCTTAGATTTTTTTTCTTTTTTTGAAATAATATTTCAATAGTGATCCAAAGTAGTGATAGTGAGAGTTGAACTTACATGCAATTAATTGATGACTTTGGTATATATTTATTTTTGGATGTGCTTTGTCTCTTGAAAAATTATTATTCTTATGATGTAAAAATAATAAATAGGATGTTCGTGGGGACATGGAATGTAGGAGGCAAGTCACCACATGAAGAATTGGACTTGGCTGATTGGTTGAATTCTAGTGCACCAGCTGATATTTATGTCCTCGGGTACGTTAGTAAATTTTATTTAGATACTTAAACTATAATCTGTTCTGATTGAATATTTAAATTTATGATTAAATGTTTTCAACTCAACTCTAAAAAAGATTTTGCAAATGTTTTCAAGTGCCCGTTACATGTAAAAGTTAGCTATTTATATGTATCAACCTCGATAAACCGTAAAATTGCTTCAATATTCTAACCAAGTCCTGCTATGAACAGGTTCCAGGAAATTGTCCCTCTAAATGCAGGCAATGTACTAGGTCCAGAGGACAGTGGACCAGCTTCCAAGTGGCTATCGTTGATTCGCCAAACTTTGAACAATGACACAAACACCCCTGATCTTTCTCCTAATTACAATAACACCCCTAACTCCGAGCCCCCGTCCCTCGATGACTTGTACCACCAACAATCTAGTCTGAAACCAAGGGTCAGCTTCTCCGACTGGGAGATGCTGAACCACGACATATCTCCTAGTCCAAATTGCTCATCGAATCGATATTATTATAACTCTTCTAGCCAAGGGCAAAATAGTAATTATTGCTTAGCCGCAAGCAAACAAATGGTTGGGTTATTTTTGTGCATATGGACTCGTAAAGACTTGTATCAACACATTACCAATTTGAAGGTTTCATGTGTTGGAACAGGCATCATGGGCTATCTTGGAAATAAGGTACAAATTAAATTAACTTGTAAGACATTGAATTTTTATATATGTATATTGACATTGTAACATACATATTTTTTTCTCTCGATAGGGTTCGATATCGATCAGTATGACACTGCACCACAAGACATTTTGTTTCGTTTGTACTCATTTGGCATCCGGAGAAAAAGAAGGCGATGAGATTAAAAGAAATTCTCATGTCATGGAGATATTGAAGAAAACAAGATTCTCCGATATAGGAAAATCTCACATTTTGGATCATGAGTACGTGATAATAAAATTGGATCGATACATAACACATATAGTAACAATGTTGTGTAATGACTAATGTATATCTTTTGTTAATGTAGCAAGATAATTTGGCTTGGAGATTTGAATTACCGTCTTGCAACGGGGTGCGAGGACACGTACGAGTTGGTTAAAAATAGTGATTGGGAAACACTTCTAGAGAAAGATCAGGTACGACAATAGATTTTATTAATAGAATAACTCATGATGTTTATATTAACTAGTATTACTTATAACTTGTATATGTTTTATTCTATTCTATTTCAAAATGAATATTTATTTTTATTTTTTAAAATGTTATGGCAGTTAAGAATAGAGCAAAAAGCAGGAAGAATATTTAATGGTTGGAAGGAAGGAAAAATTTACTTTGCACCAACATACAAATACCTCTATAATTCTGACCATTATGTTGCTCATACATGTACATCCAAGGAAAAGACAAGGACCCCTGCCTGGTAAATTTCCTCAATTTTCACTATTTTAATATTTATTATCGACAAAGTCCGTAGCTAATTTCAAAGTTTTATATATTAATAAAGTGCATGCATGTGATACATTAATCAACCGATATTGTATATTTTACTAATATATAGAAGAGTCTAGAAAGCAAGTGTTGGTCATCATGCCTGATTCCTAGTCTGTGTAGAAAGTACTAGATTAACATGATTCCATTAATGAACTCTATTTAGTTGTTTATTGTAAATAACTTTTGTACAATCATTTTTTCAATTGACTAATATTCCATACTATACTATATTCTTGAAATTCCAAGGCAAAGATGTAGAAAATTAGGGAAGGATTCACTTCAATAGGTTTTATTTTTTTTGTTTATTTTTTTCAACATTTTGTATGGTGGGGTGGGGGGTTGATGCACCGACCATATATAAGGTTTGCACAAATAACAATAATCTTATGCTAAATGTTATGTCAACTTTATTCTTATACATATGTAGAAATTTAACTAATATTGATGGTTTTCCCACTCAAGAAGTCTACCTTGTAGGCCCAAACACTAATCTACATTATCTCTTTGTTCTGTTACACCAAATACTAAATATATTTAATCTTGAAACAATATCTTGATACATATTCTAATTGGGGTGTGGGGGGTGGGTGTGGTGGTGGTCGGAACACCTTTTTGTTTCCCGCTCGATGTCAGTATGTGATAGTGGTATTAAAAGTTTCGATTAATTCAAATTAATGACTCCAATTCTGTAACATGATTTTTTCCATATTTAGAATATGAGTCTTTTGAATAAAGATAGACAGATCTTATTTATTTGAGTATAACCCTTTATAGTGGTAGTGAGAAAACTATTCACATTATTTGAACATCATAGTTGAAGACCATCCAAAATTTTCCAATGCCAATTATGCTACTACACAAATAATCAATCATAGTAATCTCAAATTTTGCTTAATTAATTGCACATTGAAACGACTATTTTGTTGTTGCTTAATTAATTGCACATAGGCAATAAACCTATTAGATTTTGTTCCACACTTTTTTTCATAGTACTTGGCTTGTAAAAAAAGTTGCAATTTTTAGCCTTTCTACTCAACCTTTTTCTTTTCCAGGATTCTTGGACTTAAAATGCTTTTATGTAGTTTATTTTTGCAATGCTAGTACCCTATTTTACTCCTTTATGAGGAAAATAAATTGTACTTGAACATAGTTTTTTTTCTTAAAATAACAGGTGTGACAGGATATTATGGAAAGGTGAAGGACTAAAGCAAATATGTTATGTTAGAGGTGAATCAAAATTCTCAGATCACAGACCAGTTTATTCACTTTTCTCTGTAAATAATAACATTACCCAAAAGTCACCACAGTAAAAAAGAATATTTTACCACCCTTTAGCCCGAAATCTATCAAATAAACACAACGACTCAGCCCAACTCAACCCGTTATAGCTACTGACAGTCCGATATGTGGACCCGGCCTGTTTTAGAGGATTGCGCATAGTGGATTATGATAAAGTGACATGCGGGTCACGGCGTGCTCTATGGCAAATGTAATGGGGTTTTGACACGTGGCTATCAAGAAATGATGTTCATATTGCCAGCTCTGTTGATAATAGCAATTGGTTTGAGAAATGAAGCTCAACTTTTTGCAGCAATTTTTTTTTTTAAAATTACGATTCTCTATATTTCTTTATTTGTTTTTTTTGTGTTTGGGTTAGGAAAATTGGGAAAAGAAGAAAAGTAAAGTTGGAAGGCCTAATTAAGTACATGTAAAAAGGAGTTTTTTCTTTTTTTAGTTTTTGTTGAAATATTAGTTGAGGAACTTGAGGGAACAAGAGCCTATGGGCCTTGTCAATTTTGTAATATCAATTTCTATGGAGTGGTTTCTAAATGCTCAAAAAGTAAGTGTGGATCATATTGAATCTATATGTATTGTTTCTTTAGATCATTACTATTTTTTAAGTTAGAGAAAAAATGACAAATATATCCCTGAATTATCGTTAATAACCTCTAAATATTCTCAGTTATATTTTTAGGACATTAATACTTTTATCGTCTAATTTTTGGAGTGTATATACCCTTGGACTAAAGGAGGGATACATGTCATGATTTTAACGACCTATCCAAATTTAATTTAATTTTTACCCACAATTAAAAAATCGACCCGAATAATTAAAAACCTACCAAATAATTTTAAGATCCTCACCTAAATAAATCTCATTTTCCCTTTCTTCTCTAGTTTTGACAACCAAAGACTCCACGAACCAGTTATACCACACCCAGTCTCCCTCGCTCCAGTGAAACCAGCGAGATCGCGACCCTTCGACCACCACGAAACCTGACCACCACACAACCATCTCTCCCTCACCGCTGTTCCACCAGCTCTGGCGAGCACACCTCTAGCTCTCCTTGCAGAACTTCAACAATGGCGGCCAAGAAGACACTTTGTAATTAAAAAAAAATCAATCTCAATTCCATCGAATGAGAAATCCCTGAAGTTCTACCCATACATTCAAAGAGTTTCTATTTGTGTCCTTTGTTATGTCTCAAAAGAGTTTAGTGGATCTTACTTTGTTGATGATAATCATCTTAAATTAGGGTAGCAATACGATATTTAACTAAAAAAACAACCTCTAAAAGATTCGAGAAGATAGTCTATTGAAGGTTTGGGGTTATAATTTGGTGCTAGTCTTAAATTATTTGGGTCGATTTTTTAATTATGGATAAAAATTAAATAAAATTTGAATAGGCTGTTAAGATCATGACACGTGTCCCTCAGTTAGATCAAAGGATATATACACTCCAACAATTAGACAATAAGGACATCCATGTCCTAAAAGTATATTAGAGGGTAATTAGATACCATTTGCAATAGTTTGGGACTATATTTATCCTTTTCCCTTTAATCTACATTACTAATAACTTTGTAGAACTTCATAAGAAACAACAAAGTTTAAAGTATATTTTCAAAATCAGAAAGTTAAAATCAATAAAGAAAATATAATCTGCAACAAATCGGAAACAACACCGAAAATATAATCCACCCACTTGTTCTAATTGCTAAAATGAATTGATTCACATCTTAATTTCCTAATTAAATTCTTTGAATTATATCACTCTTTATGGGATTCGACCCCGACTCTTTTATTGGGTATTTATATTGCTAGAGATCGCTTACTCATATAATTATTTTTGTGAGTAATTTGAGTGTTATCATGAGGAAGAGATGCTAAAAATAATTATGAGAAAATTTCATAAAAGGCTATTGTATATATATATTATGTCGTTCTACGACACTTTTACTATTTATATAACATCACTACTTTTTTATTTTATTGTTTTAGAGTTCTGGCGCAATTGTATCACATATATAATTCAAACTGTTGCCATTGAATGTGCAACTCTTTAACTTATGCAAGTAATTAATGCAACAATGTGACCAATTATATTAATTTAAAATTTTTATGTTATTGATTTGGAGTAGATTTGTAAATAAGACACCAATAACAATCTATTCCAAAAGATTTTTTAAAAATATATGACGATCATTTTCCTATTTGCTTCATTTTGTTTTTATATATTGGGGTGGATTAGTGTATCAAATTTAGTTTATTATTGTGGTGTATCAACTATGTCAATCATTCAAGTTATAATACGATATATTTTGGGATCCAAAACACAGAGAAAAATTACATAATCACAATAACTTATATTATGAAATTTATAGTATTTTAATACCTTTCTCATATTTGATGTGTCATGATAACTTTCCGGTATATTATGATCTGATATATTTTCGATTGAAGATGTGCCATGATACCTTTCTAGCTCAGATACCTTTTTGATAAATGATGTATCATGATACCTTTACGATACATTGCATAATGATATCTTTTCGATACATGATCCATTTTGGATACATGATGTATCATAATACAATGGAAACTTTGAATAAATCACATACCTATTTGATACTTTATGTTTGAATGACTATCCTTCAGTAATAGTCTTAGCATTGGTAGAAGAAAAATAAAAGTACACTTAGCTTTAATTAACATCTTAATCTAGTATGAATAATAACAAAAGGGCACTTATTAAAATCTTTGATTTGAATTGGAAGAAAGTAAAAGTAACTCGTGATAAATTGATGGAGTTACAATGTGAAAGAGAAATATCGATAGTATGGGTGAGAGGAAAAATTTGTCAAATAAAATGTCTAATTATGCGTAAAATAGAGGAATAATTTATAACCATGTAAAATTTTCATTAAAATAATACAATAGATTTGAAAGATAATTATTTAAAAGTATGGTTTTAATGAGTAAATATAAAATTTATGTTTGTCTAGTTATGTAGATTTTTAAAAAATTATTGGGTGAGGTCCACCGATAAGTTAATTAACCCATTAGCCCAATAGTTTGTCATGATCCTTAACCCTAATTCTTAGTGTATAAATACATCATTATGAGTGAAAAAAAGGGGAAAGGTTCGTTTCACCACATTAGACGGCGGCAAAAATATTCTCCATCTTCTGAGAATATTGGACTCTGGATAAAGGGATTCATCCATTTTCTCAGTTTACCAACTATACAAATCGTGAAAGTTACATAGCTGCTTCCGTAAAATAAAATCTTGTAAGCTTCATAAACTAATATTTATATATAATATATGGCCTTGTATGAGATAGTTAAATGGAAGGTCTCCATTAATGTATCCTAACTTGTTTTTGTTTGAGACGTACATCTCTGCAACTTGAGACCAAATGTCATAAATGGTGTCATTCATCTTGATGTCAATTGGCGCTGCGATAGATTTATGACTAGTTACAATTGATGTATGACTTAACATCTTAGATATTCTAGATGTTAAGTCAACGAGGATTGAGTTCTCTCATTGGGAATTTTTTGTTGAAATGACACAATCTCCTAACGTTTCAATATTCGGTCTCTTTTTTTTTTTTTACTTTTTGTTATTCCACATAAAGAAGCTTGAATTATTGAAAAATATGTTTACGCTTTGATACCATGTTAAGAATAATGTTTTTTTTTTACAATAGATACAAGATGCAGTCTATATAACCTATACAAGATATCTATACTTGGAATGTCATCAAATACATTACATAACTTTAGGCTATGAATCTTCAATTTCATAATTATAAGAAGGGATTCCTATAATCTTGTCACAAGAGCTTGTATTACAACTCTTTATTGTTATAGCTCATGCCAATATTTTTGTCATTTTTAAAATTTATATATTGTCTAATACTTTTAATAATAATGCTTTTTATTTAAGTTACGTTAAATTGAACAAAAATGTTTTCCTTTAATAGCTTTGTGACACTCCAAATTAAGATAAGAGGTCCCACATTGCCAAAACACGATATGTTGGTTATATAAATAAGCAGACCTTACAAACTAGTGACACATTTTAAAGTCGTATGGGTCTAGATATGAGTGGTCAATATCAATAGCGGACTAATTTGTTACAAATGGTATCAGAGTCACTCTTGTGTCAGTCTTGTCGATGTGGGCAAGAGTTCAACTAAATTTAGACAAATTTGGATAAGGTGGGGCAAACCTCAGTGCTGAGTCTAGGCAAATTCCATGCGATAGGGCAAACCTTTGTGAGACCAGTGAGTTAATAAGAGGTGGTGTATGTGACACATCAACTTAAGATAAGAAGTTCCAACTGACAAAAGATAAGATAAATGTTGGATATATAAGTAAGCATGCCTTACACCCTAGTGACGTGTGGTTCTACGCCCAAAGAAGAGAATATCACTAGAGGGTTGAATCGTTACAAGCTTGATCCCAAAATTCCCCTAGTATTACTTAATTGGGTCAAACACGGCTTTTTTTTCTAATGAACATATATTTTTTTAAACACGTTTTTTACCTGATAATTTTTTTATTTTTTAATAAAAGCTTTTTTCTTGTTTTTTCCTTTTAAAAATCTCTTTAACTAATAGGAAAATAGGAAGTAATTTAACTTCTACTTAATATTGTTTTATGGAAAAATGCATAAGTACCTCCCAACCTATGCCCGAAATCCCAGAGACACACTTATACTATACTAAGGTCCTATTACCCTCCCGAACTTATTTTATATATAATTTTCTACCCCTTTTCGGCCTACGTGGCACTATCTTGTGGGCCCAACGTGTGTTGACATTTTTTTCAAGGATAGTGCCACGTAGGCGGAAAAGGGGTAGAAAATTATATATAAAATAAGTTCGGGGGGGGGGGGGTAATAG